>CAUYQU010094144.1:0-10561 GCA_963574635.1 Cheracebus regulus | reverse complement strand
ATAAAAGAGGTTTTTAATACCCATTTTTAGACTGTATTCTAGCCTGGGCAATAAAACAAGAATCCCATTCTCTCTCCCTCTTTCTCTCCCTCTTTCTTTCTCTCTTTCATTCTTTTTTTTTCTTTCTTTTGCTGTTTCTTTCTTTCTCCTTTTCTCTCTTTTTCTAAAATCTCTTCCCCTTTCTTTCTCTTTCATTCTTTTTTTCTTTCTTTTGATGTTTCTTTCTTTCTCTTCTCTCTCTTTCTAAAATCTCTTCCTCTTTCTCTCTTTCATTCTTTTATAAAAAAAGAAACAAAACAAAACAAAACAAAAACTAATAATAATAGTGAAAAATTATAAGTCATTTAATAAAATAAAAATTTATGAGTTGATACTGATGGTAAATAAAGAAATAAAAAGAGAAGAAAAAACTTTCTTACAGGAGAGTGGCAACTAATAAACACAGAAGGATGACAGAGTTGAAAATCACCATTTTGTAAGTATCATAGGCAAGAAGCATCTTATGAATGTAAACTAGAGAGTACAAGGTTGAAAAGAAGGTATTACACAGTCTCAAGGTATCTCTCTACAAATTACTTATTAATTCAATAAATCTTAACCAAATAGCACTGTGTGCAAACTGACATATTGTGCCTCCTGATAGGCTGCACTGAGAAGGATAAAACATCGTATCTGTGATATTCCTGCCAAAAACGCATAACTTGAACCTACTCATGAGGAAACATCAGACAAATCCAAACTGAGACATTCTACAAAAATATGGCCTGAACTATTAAAAAAAAGACCATATTATGAAAGACAAAAGCTGTGAATTGTTTCACCTTAATGCAACTAAATGTGCCAAAATCTGTCAGACTATATAATAATGTGTACTAAATTAAATATCCTGTTTGATAACTGTACTATAACTATGTGAAAGTATGTCCTGTTTTTAGGAATATTTAAGTATTTAGGAGTGAAAGTGAACAATATCTGCAACTTACTCCCAAAGTGTCCATTAAAAATATAATAATGTACATTAAATCCTCAGCTCTCTTTTCTTCCAACTAAAAAATCTCAATTATTTTAGCCTTAGAAATCTACATGAGATAAACAAATTTAAAGAGTTGCCTAGATAAAGCAGAAATTTGGGAAGTTTAAAAAAAGGATCTATAGTTACAAGTCATTCAATTTAATAAAAAATAATTGAGTATCTAGCTCCAGGAGTCCTACATTCAAAGGGTTCACAGTCTATTGAAGAAGAAAAATATGCCAACAAATAATTATAGTGTAACAGAAGCATAATATAAGTACAAAATATTAAGTATAAGAAATTACGAAAGGTCTAGCCTAGGCAACATAGTGAGACCTCTGTCTCTAAACAAAATAAAAAATTAGCCAGGTGTGGTGGCATGCACCTGTAGTCCTAGTAAATCGGGAAGATAAGGTGGGAAGATTGCTTGCACCCAGTAGTTAGAGGCTGCAAGGAGTTACGATTGAGCTACTACACTCCAGCCTGGGTGACAGAGTGAGACCATGTCTCTAAGAAATAAATAAAAAAAAAAATTGAAAACAACAAGAAAGAGAAAGTACTAACAGGGTGTCAAGAGGCAGTAATTAATTGTGACTTCCATATAAGCTAATATTTAACATTTACAATTTCCTAAGCACTGTACTAGTTGCTTTACATATTAATGCACTGACTGTACCAACAATCCCTTAAGGTATATACTATTATCTCCATTCCACAGATGAGGCAACCAAGACACAGAGAAGCTGAGTATCTGGCCATTAGTTACCTAACTAGGTAGTTAACTAAATTTCTGACTCCATAGCAGAAGACTTAATGAAAGAAGCAGCATTTGAAATGATCCTTAAAAGAGGAGTATAATTACAACAAGCAAGGGGAGTAGAAAGAAGAATATTCAAGACTGGAAGAAAAAGGAAAGACATGTAAATAGTAAATATAGGTTGTATGAAAGAATCAGTAAAAAGTTCAAGGGATGGTAGATAAGATGTAGGGAGAGAAATGGGTAAGAGCAGAGGATCGCAGATTATATAGGCCTAAAAAATAGCTTCCATCATGAGGATTAATTAATACAGCTTTACTAGTAAAGAGAATGATTATTATAATATGCACCTCTTGATGTAATTCAATGAATTCAGTATAAAGAGTTAGTCTTTGAGACATCCAAATGAACCAAGTACCAATAAAAATCTTAATATAATACAGGTTACATTAGAGATTTCTCCTGACAGTACAGAAACATAAATTTTTTTTTTTTTTGGTTTTCACAGTTATCCTCCACACCACTACATAATTTTATTTCACAAAGATCGTATTATCATGCAATGTTTGAAATTACCAGCACTGAAAACAACAAATCTAAAATGCCATAATTCTGCCTTACTTTAACAGACTATAAACCTTTTAAGAAACAGTGAATGTAATGTGAGTAAACCCTGCAGCCCTGCTGTTAGAGTTGCTTCTTTGTCATAATATTATGAAAACAAGATGATCCAATTATAGAGATGTAATGAGTAATATATTCCATGAACTCTGTTAGATATGAACCTCTAACCAGAAAAACGACCAGCCATGAATGTTTAATGTGAGATCTCCTTCAGTTGGTAGCTGATGTAATTGATTGCTCATACTAATAAGTGAAAATATTATTTTGGCTCCATAGTAAATGAATTATGGATAAAGCAAAACATGTGGCATTTAGAAAACCCTATTTTCATTTCTTGATAAATATAAATATTAATAAAAATTGGATTTTTAAATTTAGTAAATTCTAAGTTTAGCTTGCTCAAAATCTATAAGTGTATACAACCAAAATCAATTGTAAGTATCATAAAACATTTAAATTTTTTGAAATGTCAGAAAATATGTAAAATTTAAAAACACTAGCAAATTGATTACTGTCTTTGTATACAATTAATAAAAGACCAAATATTCAACTTCATTTTTATAAAATATCTTTGGGGCAGAAATATTAATTATCTAACATGATCTTCTATTCTGGGAGAATTCTAAATTATTTTCTTGATTGACAGAACAGAATTGACCCATGAGATACAGGCAATATTAAGTAACATCACAAAAAGGAAGAATATGAAAAGGGAAGGCAACTACTTCAAAGAGGATTTAAAAAATAAAAGTTATATTAGGCTAAATATAAAACTAAAGAATAAATGAATAACTGAAGAAATAGAATATTGAGCTATTCTAAAGAATTCTCTATCTAAACAACATCTAAAATGGCATTTAAAAATGAACAAGCATCCTTTACATGTCTAGGTGGGTTTCTGAGAATAAGAAAAATTTATAGGGCCTTAAGAATGTGAGGAGGTAAAAAGTTAGGGGATTGCTGAAAATTTGTGCAATAGTATTGAACTGACACTATAGCTGCCCTGAGGGTATTTGCTAATAATAGGGACCCAGACTTTAACAGTAGGACAAAGAGAGGCCTGTCCTTCATCCCAGCACGATGGAGAATGTGAACAAATATCTCTACCTGAAAGCAGAAACCTTGAAAAGGTATATTCCCTCTGAAAAGATGCATTTAAAAAGTTCTACCCAACAACAAAGGAAGATGATACAAGGTAACTTGTCTGTTTAAGTCTCAGTTTTAAATGAAAAAACGTTTAAAGAATATGTGCTTAAGAAACCCTTAGCACTCCACATGCCTAAGCTCCCAAGCTCCCACCACAAAAACAACCTAAACAACTAATAAATAACCATATCATAATGAAAATGACTAAAGGAGAGTGCTGGAGTACATCAAAGGAGTAACAGAAACCCAGGTGAACATAGGAACTCAGGATAGCCATACAAAGAACAGAAGGAAACACCTGGTCTCCAGCACCCCATTCCCCAGCAGGGATCAGAATCAGGAGGAACTTCTCCCTGTGGGGAAAGGCAAGCAAAACTATAGTCCTCACTCCAGTAGTGGAGTCCTCACTACTGGAGTGAGGACTATAGTTGTTCAAAGTATTGATCGGGGTTCTTAAGCCCAGCTGAGGGAGCTGCCTGTAGTCCACATAGCTGTTATCCCACAGAGAAGGAGCTGACACTATGCCTTGCATCCTGGGGCCTATGTGGCTACTGTACAATGCCATCTTCAGACTGGAACTACTGTTGGAGTGTTGCTTGCGGGTGAGTACCCACAATGTCCCTTCATCTCTGAGGTTAAGCTGCTGCCAAAACACTCCTGCCAGAGGCGTGACATCCCCAAGCTGTGACTGGCTCTTATACCCTTCCCTGTGGGCTCAAGCAGTGGTAGAGCTGCTTCATGCACTCCTCCTAGACCCTACTCATAGCTAGAGCTCAAGCTGTGCACTAATTCCTGGAGAAATGGTGCTTTGGCAGAACTGTTCCATCTCTCAGTCATGCCTGCATCTGTTCCTAGGGGACTGAGCTGAAGCTGCACACTGACTCGAAGGAAAATGATGCCCTGAAAAAGCTGTTCTAAAATCCTCTCATAGTCATTGCTACACCGTGCCTCTCTGGACCAGTACTGAAGCAACACAAGACATTCCAGGTAAATGGGGCTTTGACTGACAAGAGCAGTCACACCCCTCTGTGTCTGAGCTGAAAAGGTACACAGTCTCTTTAAAAAAAAAAAAAAAAAGAGTACCTTGGCCACCAACAGCAGTCATGTTTTCCCAGTGCCTATGCTGAAGCAGTGTCCTACCTCCTAGAACTAGACCAATTACAAGTAACAAGATTGAATTAGTAATAAAAAGTCTCCCATCAAAGAAAAGGAACTGACGTCTTCACAGCAGAATTCTACCAAACATTCAAAGAATATCTAAAACCAGTTTTCTCAAACTCTTCCGCAAAATTGAAGAGGGAGGAATTCTTCAAAACTCATTCTATGAGGCTAGCACTACACTGATAAAAAACTAGACAAGAATACAACAAAAAAGAGAAAAATATACAACAGAAAAAGAAAACTATAAGCCAATATCCCTGATAAGGAAAGATGCAAAAATCTTCAACAAAATACTAGCAAACAGAAAATCCAACAGCACATTAAAACAGTCCTTACCATGATCAAGTGGAATTTATCACAGGAATACAAGGGTAATTCAACACAAGCAAATCAATAAATCAGATACATCATATCAGCAGAATGAGGAACAAAACTCATATGATTATCTCAATAGATACACAAAATGCATTTGATAAAATTCAACATCCTTCGTGATAAAAATTCTCAACAAACTAAGTATAAAAGGGACATACCTAAACATAATAAAAGCCATTAAGTCAAACCCATAGCTAACACCATACTGATGGGGAAAATTGAAAACTTTTCCTCTAAGAATTGGAACAAGACAAGGATGCCCACTCTGACCACTCTTACTCACTTAGTGAATCCTACTAAGTCTTAGCCAGAGCAATTAAGCAAGAGAAAGAAATTTTTGACAAGGAAGAAGTCAAATTGTTCCTATTTGCAGATGGCAAGATCTTATACATAGAAAAACCTATAAGACAAACTGAAAAGTTCTACCAAGAAACTCTTAGAACTGATAAACAATTTCAGCAAAACCACAGGATACAAAAATCAACATACGAAATACTGCAGCATCTGTTTACGGGAAAATAAACAAGCAAAATAAATAAATAAATAAATTTAACTAGACAAGTGGAAGACTTTTAGAGAAAACCTATAAAATACTGATAAAAGCAATTGAAGAGGACACACACACAAAAAAGACATCATGTTTATGTATTAGAAGAATTAGTATGTTAAAAATAATCATAGTAACAAAAGCAATCTACAGACTCAGTGTAATCTCTATAAAAATACTAATGACAATCTTCACAAAAATAGAAAAAAAATCCTAAAATTCACACATAACTACAAAACAGTCTGAATAGCCAAACCAATCCTGAGCAAAAGGAACAAAGCTGAAAGCCTTATACAACCTAATTTTCAAATAGACTGCAAAGTTATAATAACCAAAATAGTGTGGTACTGGCATTAAAAACAGACATATAGACCAAGGGTATGGAATAGAGAACCCAGAAATGAATCGACTTTTGTCCATTTGCATATCGCTATAAAGGAATATCTGGGGCTGGGTAATTTATAAAGAAAAGAGGTTTATTTGGTTCACAGTTCTGCAGGCTGTATAAGAAGGATAGTGTCAGCATCTACTTCTGGTGAGGGCCTTAGGTAGCTTCCACTCATGGCAGAAGGTAAAGGGGAGCAGGTATCACACAGCAAGAGGAAGCAGAGAGAGAGTAGAGGAGGTGAGAGAGTTTTTTCAACAACCAGTTATCATGAGAACTAAGAGTGAGAACTCACATATTACCGTGAGGATGTCACAAAGCCATTCAAAAGGAATCTGCCCCCATGAACCAAGCAACTGCCTTGAGATCCCACTTTCAACATTTGGGTTCAAACTTCAACTTGAGATTTATGGAGGACAAATATCCAAAGTGACACCTCTGTATAACATGAGTTGGCTATAAATATCCCCACTCATTTACAGCCAACCCATGTTATATAGAGGTGTCAAGGACATTCAATGGGGAAAGGACAGTCTCTTCAATAAATCGTACTGAAAAAACTGGATATCCATATGTAGAAGAATAAAAATAGACCTAATCTTTCATCATATACCAAAATCCACTCAAAATGGATTAAAGCCTTAAATGTAAGACCCAAAACTATAAAACTACTAGAAGAAAATATAAGGGGAATGCTTCCAGACATTGGACTGGTCAAGTTTTTATGAAGACCTTAAAAGCATAGACAACAAAAGCAAAAATAGACAAATAGGATTATATTGAACTAAAAACCTATATAGCAAAGGAAATAATCAACAAAGTGAAAAGATAATCAGGAGAAAGAGAAAAAATATTTGCAAACTATTCATCCAACAAAAGATTAATATCCTGAATAACTCAAGAGCAAAAACAAATAAGTAGTCATCAGGAAATGCAAATCAGACCCACAATATCTTCTCACCCTAGTTAGAATGGCTATTATTTAAAAGTCAAAAAATAAACATGGTGAGGATGCAAAGAAAGGGAAACTCTTATATACTGTTGGTAGGAATGTAAACTAATATAGCCATTATGAAACATAGTATGAAGTTTTCTCAAAAACTAAATTAGAGCTACTATAGGATCTAGCAATTTCACTGCTGGGTATATATCCAAAAGAAATGAAATCAGTACAGTCAAGAGATATCTACACTTACACGTTTATTGCAGCACTAGTCACGATAGCCAAGATATGGAATCAACCTAAGTGTCCCATCAACAGATGGAGAGATAAAGAAAATGTGGTACATATATATGATGGAGTACTATTCGGCCATAAAAACAAAATAAATCTTGTCATTCAGAGCAACATGGATGAACTTGGAGAACATTATATTCAAAAAATAAATAAATAAATAAACCAGGCACAGAAAGACAAATATTACATGTTCTCACTTATATTTGGAAGGTAAAAATAGTTGGTCTCATAGAATTAGAGAGTAGAACAGTGGTTACTAGAGCCTGGGAAAGGTGTATAGCCAGAAGTTGGTTAATGGATGTAAAATTACAGCTAGAAAAGAAAAACAAGTTCCTGGGTTCTACAGCACTGTAGGGTGATTATAATTAATAACAGTTCAAATAGCTGGAAAAGTAGATTTTGACTGTTTCTAATACAAAGAAATGATAAATGTTTGACATGATGAATATGCTAATTACACTAATTTGATCATTATGCATTATATACATGTATCAAAATATCACACTGTTCCCCAAAATATGTATAATTATTATGTCAATGAAAAAATAATAAATATAATTAAACCTTTTTTTAAAGAAATCTGAAGCTGAAAAACCAAGGCTAAATGGTCTTAAATCTTAGTAAGTGTAAGCAAATATAATCCTTTACTGTGAGAATTTACCCTTAATCCAAGTCCCACAAGATTTCCACAGATTGAGGTAACCCTAAATGAATTCACAGTGTAAAATTACAAAACTCACAGGAAAATAAGTTACCAGAAATAAAGTCAACAGAAAAAACAAACAGCAGAATTATACCTCTATGAACATTAAGTATTAGAAATAACAAGTACAAAACATAAAATAACTATTAACTATTAGAAATAACAAATATAAAATGTTTAAAAAAGTATAAGAAACAGAAAACAAACCAAATATAATTTCTAGTAAAGAAAAATATAACCATTTAACTTAAAACCTAACAATAAAACAGTATTTCTCAAACAATATTTTAAACAATTGGAGAAAATGGATTATGAATTGGGCATTAGATGATCATTAAATTTTGTTAATTTTTATTAGTTATGATAATGGCATGATTATTTAACATATCAATATTTTTTAGATATGAGTACTAAAGTATGTCATGTTAACTGGGATTTTTTTTTTCAAAATATGTCAGGAAAGAAAAAATGGTAATAAAACAAATGTAGAAAAATCTGGAAAATATTAAATCTAAGTGGTGTGTATATATACAATTTTCACAATCAAAATAAAATGAAATTAACTGATAGTATAATCAGAATGTTAGATAAAACCTAAGAAAAGTTTATAGAATTAGAAGGCAGATCTTAAAGACAGTATCCAAATTGTGAATAAAACTTAAAGAAAAAAGAAAACTCACCTTCCTTAGGACTGACTGCTGCAGGGAGAACATTCCAATCAAGAGTCCAAGTAGGGCAAGGGTGGGGAGAAAACATCACTTCAATGCCCTTTTCCTAGAAAAGAATATAGCCTCTTTCTAAATTAAGGAATTAATATAGTCTTACTATATTCTTAAAGGCTAAAAAATTACATTTTTATATTGGTAAGGAGGAGCATAAATAATAATCTTCAGCTATTCCCCAAAATACATATTTTAAATAAAAATACAATGTGTTGAGTATTTTGACATCACAGTTACTTTCCTATTTTTTATATTGAGATAATAAAAAGTAATGCTATTTTAAAATGATGACTAGAAAATCCATAGAAGTAATAAGCTACCTAGAAGTATACTGGTTATCAAAGACTAAAGAAAAAAATGTTATCAAAAACAATCCACATGGAAATAATAAAAAAACACTGCATTTGTCCATCAATGTCTCTCTTTACATATATGAAAATCGCCACAGCCTATAAGCTATATTTACAGTACTAAAAGCTACCACTTTAACACATACCCCAAAACACCACTCATGCTAGTCTGCTATAAGTACCTTTAATGTCACTGGAGAAAACTTCCTCTGGTTTAACCAAAGGTTCCCCATATTTTCAAGAATGAGGACCACTTTTCAATATATTAAAAATTTTCAGGCTTCTTCGCCATCTTAGAAGCTGTACATTTGTTTATTTGATCTAGGTACAGTGGCATGGCATATGCATGGAATCACAGAACCCTTCCAATTACATTCTGGGTCCACATCCTACAGTGTATATATATCCACGGCTCAGGTATTTTTATCTTTAGGAATAACCTATTCAAATAAAAAATTTCTGAGACTTCAGCAATAAACACTTTGTATCAGTATATGAGATTACTTCCCATTATGAAAACCAGCTGAATTTGTGTCCCAAAGGAAATAGTACACAGAATCTTTCATTAGAGCTAGAGATATGGCTATCGGCTCACAAGCCCAGAGCACTCATTTGCCTCCAGAAAGATAAACACATCTCTCTGATGTCATCTACCTCTCTTCTATCTTGTTCAATCTAGCCATACTGACTTTCTTGCTATTTCTCATTTCACTAAACTCATTCTTACCTTAGGATCTTTTTAAAAACACAACTATATTGAGATATGATTTACATATTAATACCATACAATTTACCCTTTTAAAGCATCTAATTCAGTGGTTTTTAGAATATTCACAATTGTTCAACCAATGCTACTATCTATTTTAAGATATTTTCATCATTTCCAAAAGAAGTTCCATATCCACTCAAGAAGTGAACTAGAGATCCCTTGGCAGTATAGTCATATAATGAAGACATATCAAAATCTAGACATGCCTCAATAACTTCTAAAATCAACTATATAATAATGTTTCATTACTTAATCAATAGGCTACAGAGCTTAGCTGAAGAGTTAAGGGATTGGTATCCATACCAAAGTCTTCCTGTGCATTTCTAAATCAGTAAACTCTGTTAACTATAGAAATGAAATACTTCCTAACCCAAATAGGGAAATATAATGAATATTTTTCCAGTGTAACTTCAATGGATAACTTAAGTTACTTCATGAATTCTCTATTCAAATAAATCTTCACATCACCTATTAAAAGCAAAATATTTTTGCAGATTGTTTCAAATGTTAGGGAAAGGAAAGCCTATTCTTGAAAACTTTACAATTGGTACTACTGAAAACAAACTATGCCCCAATGAGAAAATAAAACATATGCATTTTTTTTTTTTTGAAACAGGGTCTTACTCTGTCGCCCAGGCTTGTTGTATAACAAAAACATTAAAAGCAAAGATTAAAGTAAAAATAAAATTCAAAGAATTCCAAAATTACAAATTTAAACAAAACTTTAGAAAGTCAATTGAGATATTCATCTATATATATATATATATATATAT
>CAUYQU010094143.1:0-33158 GCA_963574635.1 Cheracebus regulus | reverse complement strand
CCCCTCCCCTCCCCCTCCCCTCCCCTCCCCTTCTCTTCCCTTCCCTCCCCTCCCCTCCTCCCCTCCTCCTCTCCCCTCCACTCCCCTCCCCTTCCCTTCTTTCTTCTTCTTTTTTTTCAGAGTATTGCCCTGCCACCCAGGCTGGAGTGCAGTGGTATGATCTTGGCTCACTGCAACCTCTGCCTCCTGGTTCAAGCGATTCTCCTGCCTCAGCCTCTCAAGTAGCTGAGAATACAGGTGCCCACCACCATGCCCAGCTAATTTTTGTAGATTTAGTAGTGACAGGGTTTCGCCATGTTGGCAAAGCTGGTTTCGAACTCCTGACCTCAGGTGATCTGCTCACCTCAGCCTCCCAAAGTGCTGTGATTATAGGCATTAGCCATTGTGCCCGGCCTGCATACCCAGTCTCTCTAAGCACCCCTACATGTCTTTGATTCTCCAGCAGAGAAAATATGTTTATGTCTATGAATGGAAGAGTGTACCTATGTGTGTTCTCAGTGTTTCTGTGATGATATGGATGTGCTATTAAAATATTAGTAAGAAATGGCAATGTTTTCCTAGCCTTGATGTTATTCTCATAGTATTTACAGGTCACATGAATTGGGCAGAGATGTAGCTACAAAGTAAGTTCGTAATACTTCAAAAATTATTCTCCTTAAAAGCTCATGTATATTTTCTCAAGAGACTCAGGCACTTAGAACCAGTGCATTTCTATGTAATGACCTATTCTGCCAAACATGGCTATCCTATTGCCCAGGTCAAAACAGATTAAAAGAGGAAATGCTTCTAACAATCAGCAAAGGCAAAACTGCAAAGGGATGAAAGAAAAAAAAAAACATAAAGCAGACAAAATGATTTACAGAGCCAAGCAGTCTATCTATTTGCGAAACCAATAATTACAGGTATACAAATAATCTTTGGAGGAATAGCACAAAAATTGATGTTTCAGAGGTTGACTCAAGTCATAATATTTAAAATCCCTAGTGTAAGGAGGCACAGAGCAATATAGTTTTAGAGAATCACCCATCTAAACTGTATTTTAAAGCATTTCACTTAAAGATGACATTCCTTTTACCAATGCTGTAGACTACACTAGTTGTACTTCCATTTAGATCTGAAATTCAGTTAGCTCAGTCTCTTTTGTACTAGGTAGAGCTAGTGGCTACTCCCTTAAATAGTCCAGATGACTTCACTCTTAACAAGGCAGTCCCAGAGTAGTTAACATGCAAGCCATGTGCGAGGGTGTGCGTGGGAGGGAGAGAGGAGTTGGTGGGAAGAGGAGGTCATCTGTACTAATGGAAAGTAAACTCAAAGGGCACATCCAGCATCACCTTTGTATGGCAAGGACATCTATTTGGGGTTTTCATTTTCTGATAGGGAGTAATAGTATTACAACTAATATAATAAATAAATAGAGTTTTAAGGAGTGCAACAGAAGAATCCCAGCCCTGGCCAGGGATTTGATTTGCTCTAGCACATCTATCAGACTGAGCCATCTAGCAGTGAACCAGTGTTAACAGAACAGCAATGGGTATAACCTTGAGGCAGGCTGGCCCCCTGACAAACAGACTGATCAGAAAAGTGCAAGATATGGCAGGACTGAGGATGAACAACTTTCCACTCTGCAGAGGACAGCAACTTAGGGAGAGAAATGAGTGGTGCAGATCACTTTGTCCAGAGTGTTTGGCCAGGCCAGGTATGAAAGGTGCTTAGGCTGGATACCTAGGAACATCTAATAGCAGGTGGAGTAGACAAGACAGAAAGTCAGGCTCTAGTTAGGAAGAGATTAATTATGGTTTGGAGAGAGCTGTTCATTCACAATGGGGGGCAGAGGTACTATAGGAGGCAGAAACCATTCCCCAGTGGGAGAAACTGTTAAGAGATTGAGTGAACTCCAGCTAAGAAGGCTTATCATGGGACAGAAGGCAGGGCATAGAGAATGCTGTGATTTAGAAGTGATACAGCAAACTACCTTCCAGGTACACCTGTGCTATCAGACTATAGAACAAGATCCAATTCAAAGTTCTATTCAGCATTGAGATTTAGGCGGCCAGTACTCCCACCAGGTCACATTTGGCTCGGACAGCTTTACACAGAGAAATGATTATCAGCCTAAAGATACAGATGTTCAGAGCTTAAGGGGGAAAAGTAGATGATGTAATATGAGGACTGAAAGAGGCAGTGGGATGCCTAACACTGTATTAAGATGAATATTACAAAACTGAAACAAAGACTTTTTAAATTCTAATTTGCATTTCCAAAAGTTATATGCACAGATACTTGCACTGCTTCATTTCCTCTCTACATGGGGGTCTGGTTGGCTATCTGGAGGAAAAGAAAAAAGCTTATCAATTATTTTTTTTAGTGCCCTATTGAACACATCACTGCATTTTAATCTGGGACAGATGGTGGAAAATGGCATCCGGTTAATCAGGGGTTCATAGATTATTTAGTGATACAACTTAACTGTGCTGATGAAGAAATGAGAAATTGTGTGTCTTCCCTAGAGCAGCATTATAAAGCATCCTTCCTGGTGTTTAAAATTGATTGTGCATTATATTGGTTAAAGAGTGGCATTTGAAAATAAAATTAGGGCTGATTTGCATTTGTGTTGAAATAGTTGCACAGGCATTTGATAAGAATAGTTCTTTTTTCTTTTAGAACACATTTATGGGTTGCATTTATTTACATTAACTCAATGTTTTATTCAACATTGTTTTAAAAGACAAGACAAACATGGATATAATTACTCACAAAGAAAATAACTCTTATGAGTGAGAATGATTACTATGCATTTCATTTGGGAAAGTAAAACATAATGTTTTTTTTATTAATTAGAACACCAGCAATACCTCAGCAAATGTACCAAGGTAATTCAATTTTATAACTGACAATTTTAAAAGGCATTTTGAAACATTATATATTACTGATTTTTACATCTAGAATTGCACTTGTAGATGCTATCAGAATACTTGATCAATATCTGTTTATTAAGATTTAAGCTCCATGACTTTGTTGCATTATGTTTAATTTATGTGTGTTTCCTTGATTCACAATATGTAGTAAATTCTTATTGCTTAGATCTCGGCAAAATGTCTTTAAAATTATCAATAACTTCCAGGCAGTAAAAAGAAAATGAATTGCATATTGATGGTAAAGGAAAACAAACTGCTACATGTGATACACACAGATTTATTAACTAAATAAGTCTTCATTCTTCCTCCAAATATGATTGATATTTATAGTCTTTCTAGAAAATTCCATTTTCCAAGAAAATGTTTGCAAAGATATTTGTATAGTAATTTAAATGGTGACTTTTCCAGTACTTATAATAGGGAACTTGGAAATGTACAAAATAATCATCTTATTTTATTTATGGTATATCATATCATCTTTGAAAAGGAACTCAGGTGACTTGGTATTTAAAAGTTTCAATGTTTTAAATGAAAAATATATTGCTATTGTAGAATTGGTCTTGTAAAATGGTGTCAGAGATAAAAATAATAGGAAAGTTCATAGATTTTGTTTTTAATTTCTAAGTTATTTCATGTAAATCATCAATGGACTCTAGGGAGACATAATCCCTCCCTCCCCCACCCCACACACATCTTAAAAGCTTTACATTTTCAAAGGACAGGCAAATACTACTGAGACAGAGAAATATATAGTAAGCACCTGGTTGTAAATCTAACCGTAATCATCCAGAAAGATCAGTTATAAAATGGACATTTTAGGCTGAGTATAAATGGTTAAATAAATTAAGCTTTGTTAGGTAAGAGAGGGAACTGAGTTTCGAAATAGCCCAGAGATGAAAAGCAGTTTTGTGAAAGACCTAGAGATGCTGCAATTGAGTAGCCTTCAATTGAAAGGTAGATCTAAGAAGTAAAAATACTAAAACAATACTAAAAAAAAAATTAAGATACTACTTTGTTATCAAATAACTTGATGATTCTGTGTTAATTATACATGAATCAGTCTCCTACCATCAATAAAATGAACTTCGTTAATGAACTGACTCTAATGTGTGCTTCTTTGCCCCAAATGTTATAGGACAGAATATCTAAGGTTTAAAGGTGAATCCTGTGGGAGAGGGCATAGCATTCATGTATCATGACACATATATGTTCATTCTATGCCCCATAAGTGGCAAACACCATTCTGGGTACTTAGAGCATGAATGTGAACAAAATAGACAAAGACTTTGAGGTGCGGAGTACATATTACCACAAGAGAAGAAAGAGGATAAACATATAAACAAATAAATAAACACGTTCCAGATGGTGATAAATTTTATAAAAATAATGAACCAGGGTAAGGAGAATAGAGAATACAGGGATGCTATTTTAGAGAAGGTGATCAGGAAAGATCTTCCAGGCACAATGACATTTGACAGAGACTTATAGGAAGTAAACAATAAGCTATATGGATGTTCCAGGGAAGTGCACTCCTGGCAAAGGAAACAGCAAGGATAGCACAGAGAATTTCTGTTTAAGAACCAGTAAGGCAGGCAGTAAGAGAGAATGCAGGGCTATGGGCAGAAGGAGGACGATAGAAGAGGATGCCTCAGAGCTCGTGATAGCAAAGAGGTGAGATCAATCACAGCCTTTTGGCCGCTTTAAGAAACTTGGCTTTTCCTTTCACTGAGGCAAGAGGCCACTGGACATTCTTGAGTAGAGTGATATGATCTGGTTTCTCTCTTAAATAGTTTATTTTGGCTGCTCCAAGGAAATTGAAAAGAAGGAAAGATGTAGAAAAGGACACCAAGCTTTTGCAACAACTCGGACCAAGGGTGCTAATAGCTTGGACCACATTCCTAGCAGTGGTAGTGAGAAATAAGCCCCTATTCTGATGTGAGAGTCAATGGGATTTGCTGAGAGACTGAGTGTGGCGTGTGATAAGAGAAGTAATCCATGACGCCAAGTTTTCTGATGCATGTAATTAAAAGGATGGGGCTGCCATTTACTGAAATGGAGTTGATCATGGGAAGAAAGTCAATCTGAAGTCCGTTGGTGGGGCCATAATTATTTTGAGATACTTTTTAGCTTTTCAAGGACAAATCAAAAGATGTGAAATGTTTATCTTGAAAAGAACTAAAGAATTAATGAACTAGAGGAATATGGTAAGATTACCAGATAAAAATCACCAGAGTTTATGAATTTCCTCCAGTGGATTCAGAGCTCCACCAAAAATGAGAACAATTGAGTTAGAGCAAGAAGGTAGGGATGTTTGGTGAAGTGTTAAGGCTTGGAAAAGTTACTTAGTAATATTTTATCATCTATACATGATAAGGGTGGGGATGTTATGGCCAATTGTGTGGCTTGGAAAAGTTCCTTACTTGATTCTCATTTCTTCTTCTCAACATGCAGTTCATATAAATGCAGAAGAGAACATGTCTTTCAGGTCATTTCAGGAGCATGCTCAAACTAACACCCAGAAACTGGCAATTTAGGAAGGGAGGAAAGAAATCTTCACCAATTACCTGCTATGTTCCAGACCCTGTGCTTGCTGCTTCACACATATTATCTTAATTAATCTTCCTGACATATTTTTGAGATGGAAACTCTTACTTTCATTTTAGGGATGAAGAAAGTAAGGTTAAAGATGCATCTGCTTAACATAGCTAGGCAGGGATAGAGCATGGAATTTGCCTTACCTACAGTCATTTCTATCTGAAGAAGTTGAAAAACTGCCTCCAAATATTTTGGTATGAGATGGGGTACAGAAATACTTGCTAATAACTTGTTTGACTGCATTATTTCTATAGAAGAATATATTAAATTCAGAAAAGAAATAATTTTAGGAGTGTAAGCTTTATGAGGATTTACTCCATGCTATCTTATATACAGGTGCATTCTATTAATTCACTCACCTAATATTCATTTGGAGCTTACGATCAAAAAGGAGGTTTTTTGTTTGTTTCCTAGCTTGTTTGAGACAGTCTTGCTCTGTTACCCAGGCTGGAGTGTAGTGGTTTAATCTCAGCTCACTGCAACCTCCACCTCCCTGGTTCAAGAAATTCTTATGCCTCAGCCTCCTGAGTAGGTGGGACTGCAGGCATGCCCCACTATGCATGGCTAATTTTTGTATTTTTAGTAGAGACGGGCTTTCGCCATGCTGGCCAGGCTGGTCTCAAACTCCTGTGATCCACCCACCTTAGCCTCTCAAAGTGTGGAGATTATAGGCATGAGCCACCATGTGGGGCTAGACAAGGAGTTATGTACTCCATAGTTAAATAAGGTACAGTTCTTGTTCTTGAGGATTTCCTATTCTATATAGACAGCCAGATAATAGCAAACAATTTCTGCTTTAAAGGCTGTACTCCTCTTGCCTGTTTAATATTCATCAACTGCCTATAATCCTGGGCTTTGCAAAAAATCATTCACTGCTTTTTGCAGTGATCAGTTAATCAAGCAGAGCCACAAAGGGACTCAAGCAAGGGTAGTAGAAGGCTGGCTTCTGGAATACAGGAAAAGCATCTGTTAGTCAGAGCCCAAGGTTCTAAATACAGACAAAGTCAAAGTGGGAAGAAAGCAATGTGTCTCATAGATAGCATGGACCCAGGAGATCAGCCCCAGGGATGGAGATCAGATGGAAGCCAACATTGCTGATCTAAAGAGAGGCAGACCAAGTTTAGAAATTCAAGCACAGAAGTTCAACTGTTTCAAAGACATTTACTGCAGCTTTGAAAAATATGAACTGAAAATCAGGGTGAGTGTTGCAGGGACCACAAGCTCCCAGAGAAAGTGAGGGAAGCACTAACCGGGGAGCCTCTGTATGGCTCCGACCCTTCTGAAGATGCTGTATATCTTTCTCTGTCAGGATCCAGGGAAGATGAGATGTTCCCTGGGAATACTTACTGCTGCACCAGGAGGAAGAGAGAGCCACAGTGTCCCAAGTCCCCAGTTCCAGTAGCCCTTCAGGATCCCTGGTCTACTTCAGCTCGTCTTTCAAAGCTGCCTCACTCTGAGTAGTTTTTATCCTTCTAAGAGGGGCCTATTGTCCTTGCTGTTGGTGGTGGAGGGGTGTCCTAGATTTGCCTAGTTGTCTGAGTTTGGGGGCTAGATCTTGGATTGGATTTGAACTTCAACTTTTATTAAGGGGCAAGGCTCTTGACTCAAATTTCGTTGGCAAACTCTTGTTCCTAGAAAAAATACAGCATTTGACTCACTCTCATTGACCCTTTTATTCTGGAGATACTAAGCCTAATTCTTCTCCCAGCTAGATTCACATGCCTTGGGATATTGCCTGGGTCTGGGAGGGATAGTAGGCCATATCAGGATAGCCGTGGATGAGCATGCTGCTGTGAGGCTGTCTGAAGTGGCCCTGAATAAAGGTCAGAAGCAATAGGCAGAAGGGTATATCATTCATACCTGCTGGTAAAGTCCATTGGTAGCCCATGACTGGGCAGAAAAATGATAGCCCCTTTCAGAGGCTGGAAGTTGAAGTATTAGTTATAAAACTAAAGAAAATATATAGGTCACTGGAAGTGATGGTTCATTATAATTATTAAAACAACAATGACAACCTGTAGGCTAAGGATATCTTTAAGGTATTATATAATGCCTGAGTAGATAAAATATGAGGCAAAATAAATGGCAGAGAATAAGTGGATCTGAATAGTGGATGACTTACTATCCAAGATGTAGCATAATTTTCACAAGGCTATACATTCTAAAATATGCAGTTAACGCCATAGAAAGCACAAAAGTATAAAATGCACTGGGATCTCAATATGCCAAATGCACTGCAGAGTCCAGTGGGGTTGATCTTGCTGAGTATGGCCGTGCCTCAACAGAATTTAGTCTCCTAGACCTCAGGTCATTTGCATTATCTGATGGCATAAAGGTACATGGCAACATGGAATGAGCTGGGTACCACATTGTAGAAATCTCCCTGGATACCCAGGGGTCCTCTAGCACATCTCATTGTGTCTGTATGCTACCACCAGTAGAGGACAGAGCAATCTCAGATGCAGCCTCTGCCAATATCGAGATTCCTTCAGCCAGATCTTTATGTAGTCTCAGAAGAATGCTATTTGGTGTTTTGTATCCTGGTCCTAGATCCACTTCCTACTGTGCTAAGCAAAGTGGCTGAGAAAATGCAGAATTATTTCACGCCGAGATCTCTTATGTTGCACTATATCAGATAATCATAAGGACTGTGCACAGCATAGGGTAGAATTCACTTGTTTTATTTTTCAACATTTAACACAGTGAAACTTTTGAACATAAATTATTTGATTGGCTCACTCATTTATTTGCAAGGAAGCTCCTGAATCACTGTATGACCCCCATGCTCCACCAACTCATTCCTGAAACTTGGAACTGAAGCTTTTTTTTGTTTGTTTTTTGAAATGCCAGTGCAACAGAAATAAATGCTATTAGGCTGGGATCAATATAACTTATTCTGACCCATGCTTCCCTCTCTCTAGAATTGCTCTCTACTGGGAATTGTATCTTGTTCTTTGGCCATTCTCATGCAGTGACACTGTTCCTTCCCCATGCACCTGTTAGGATTCAGAACAAGAAGTCCCTTAACTCTTGTTATGTAGAATAGTTAAAAGTTCACAATTATTCGGGCACTTGTAACTTTGATGTTTTTAAATATAAGAAACATCTGCTTGGAATCTGACCCACGTTTGTAGTTCATGGGTCAATCAGATAATTAGGCAGGGTTTTAAATGATGTTTTAACTGCTGTGCAAAGTGCAGGCTGAAACCTTTCCTCTAGCTGGATGCTTTAAAAAGAAAGAACTCACCCAGTGTGGTTGCCTTCTTCCAAGTGTTGACTCCTTTCCAGAATTTGCCTGCTTTTGTCACTAGCCAGTGCCTTCAGGTAGTTGTTTTTGTAGTTTTTCCAGCATTTATAGTTATTTTCTTTGGGAAGGGCAGTCTGATTGAAGCTTATTCAGACATTTTAGAGGCATCTCTGAGGAAACAGGAAGCAAAATTTGCACTGTTAACCCTTTGCAATCAAAAGGTTTGTGATTATTATATACATACCCCTTTCTTGGCTTTTATTCTTTTCTGATATGCATATCAAAATAAAAAAATAAAGAAGATATAAAAGAAAGGCTAGAAGAGGAATGGAAGAAAGAGATGAAAGAAGGCTTTTGATTAATGTATAATAACATTTTTACAATTACAATATCAGGCAGAATATTTTCTCATTCCTAAAAGTTTCCTGTTCTCTGCCTATTCATCACTTCCTCCTTCCTTTCAAATTCATAACAACTGCTCATCCTTTTACTGTCTCCATAGTTTTGCCATTTCCAGAATGTCACATATCTGGAATTATGCACTATGTAGCCTTTTCAGACTGACTTCTTTTACTTAGTAATATGCACTTAACATTTATCAATGTATTTTAATAGCTTCATAGCTCATTTTCTTTTAGCACTGAATAATATTTCATTGTATGGATATACCACAGTTTATTCATCCATTCACCTACTGAAGAGCATCTTGTTTGCTTCCAAGTTTTGGCAATTATAAATACAGTGCTGTAAACATCTCTGGCTTTTATGTGGATGTGCAGGCTTTTATGTGGATGTAAGTTTTTAATTTATTTGGATAAACACCAAGAAGTGCAATTGCTGGATCATATGGGAAGAGTGTATTTAGTTTTGTAAGAACTGCCAAACAAAACGGAATAGTGGCTGTACCATTTTGCATTCCCACCAGCAATGAATGAGAGTTTTAGTTGCTCCACATTTTTGTCAGCATTTAGTTTTATCACTATTTTCAGTTTTAGCATTCTACTAGACATGTAGTAGTATCTCATTGTTGTTTTAATTCTCAATTCCCTAATGACATATACTACTGAAAATACCTACAGTTTTACATGATACAAACCACCGCTGCCATTACTTGCAAACACCTAATTAAAACTTTCTCTATACTGGGCACTATGTGAAGTACTTTTCATCTATTTTCTCATAACCCTATGAGTCAGAAACATCATTATTATGCATTTTCAGAAAAAAAACTCTGAAGTTTAGAAGAGTTAAGTACACTGCAAGTAAGTGTTAAATCTATGACCCTCAAGTCTTTCTGACTTCAAATCTCATCTTTTAACCACTACATACTTTTTTCCTCAAAGTATGATCCCAAATCTCCTATGCCAACCCAAGTAGGATGGTGATCAAAATTCAAAATCCTGAATTGTACAATATTGCATCAGAATCTTCATGCTGGGTATAGATCTGGAGTGGGAGAGTCTAAAACACACTCAAGATTAAAAGCCACCATACTACCATTCTAGGATTACTCAAAGTCCAAATCGCAGGTTTGATGTTTTGTTTGTATATTGTATTTCTCTTTGAAGTACATTTACAAAAACCCTGTTATTTATATAAAATAAATTACACTAAAAGCATTAAGAGTATGTCAAATGTAGGTGAATACATAGTTTTCTATGTTCCCTAATTAAGGATGCTATAAAGTCTTTTCCTCATACACTTTCACCCTAGAGATAAATTTGACAACAGGGGGAAAAAAACACTCGACTCTGTCAAACACCTACTATGTATCATTCTGATATAGTCTGAATGTTTGTGTCCTCCCAAAATTCATATTTTGAAATCATAACCACAAAGGGGATTATATTAGGAGGCGGGGCCTTTGAGAGGTGATTAGGTCACGAAGGTGGAACCCTCATGAGTGGAATTACTGCCCTTATAGAAAACACTCCAGAGCGGTAGCTTGCTCCTTTCCACATATGAGGACACAGCAGGTGCCACCTATAAACCAGAAAGTGGACCCTCACCACAGTCCAAATCTTCCAGAGCCTTGATCTTACACTTTACAGTCTCTAGAACTGTAAGAAATCAATTTCTGTTGTCTGTAAGATACCCAGTTCATGACATTTTTGTTATAACAGTGTATGGGGACTGAGATGTATTTTGTGCTAGATAAATGGAACGAAGATCATGCAAAATATTTCTAGCATTATGACAGATTTCTCTAACTATAAAAGTTTATTTAATGCCTTTTTGTTGGCCAGAAAAACTGCATATATATCTATGTATTACTATACAATTTATACTATATATGCATGTATAGTGTGTGTATATATATAGTATAGTATACATACTATACTGTAGTATATCATAATATATATAGAGTATATTTCACAGTAATTTTAGGCCAAGAAAAAAGTCATTATTGCAGCCACTCTATGAAAACTTTTTTTTAAATTGTAGTTTATGTTCTGGGATGCATGTGCAGATCACGCAGGGTTGTTGCACAGGTACATACATGGCAAGGTGGTTTGCTGCCTCCATTCCCCCATCATCTATATTTGGCATTTCTCCCCACATTATCCCTCCCCACCCTCCCCACACCCTGCTGTCCCTCCCCTAACCCCCCCAAGTGACCCCACTGTGTGATGTTCCTGTTCCTGTGGAAAACTTATTAATTAAAATAAACAGACACCTATTTGCTGTGGCTTTTGATATAAAATGAGACATTATTAAGGATATTAACAATAGAATTGCCTGTGTTCAAATCTCTGTTATGCTTCTAAATCATTGTGAAACTTTGGGCAAGCTTCAGTAACACCTTTTACGTAGAAGATTCTAAATGGAGATAAGGTGTAGAAGATTCTAAATGGAGATGAGGAAAGCCTCTACTCTCTATAAATTGTTGAATGAAAAGAATTAGTGCCTAATTCACATTAGGCATGCAATACATGTGAACTATCATTATTTTCCCTATTATTATTCTCAAAAATATTAAAAATAGGAATTGACTCAACAGAGTGGTAGAGTGGAAAGATTAGTAGAATGGTAGTGTGAGACCCAAAAACGTAAGGATATAAATAATATGTGACAAATCCATAGTGTAGAAATTAAACATTCTGAGAATGAAAAACAGAAGAAATCACTTTTCATGGGAGTAAGCAGGGTTTCTTTGAGGAATCTAAATAAACTTGAAAATGTTTCTAGGTGAAAAGAATGTACATTTGGAGTGAGTGTCCTAGGGATGTACAAATTTAGAGACTTTAGCACTTTTTGACAGATAGGGAAACACTCTTTGGACCCTCAGACACAGCCCACTGTGTCAAGACTTGGCAGTTTGAGGAGAGATGGTGCCAAGGCAGGTGCTGTATAAGAAAGACATCTCAGGCATATGAGGAGAAGGCATCTTTTCAATGCTAACTGAAGCTCAACTCAAATAGCAAGCTAGAAACCCATTTGCAGCTAGAAAATTACAGACTGAAGACTACAGTCTTTTAAACAAGCCTGTCACTGAATTCACAAAGACAAGAGGCATTGTCACCTGAAGCCACAATTCCTGCTAAGAAGAGCATTAATCGTTCTCTGTATCACATAGAGTGTTTAGTTCTGCAATAAGAAAGAGTGGGCTCAGACTAGGACTCATTGCTTTTTTCAGGTAAATTTGGAATTCAACACATAGACCATAATCTACAATTTTCTCCATAATGCAGAATTGAGGTTAGGTTAATATAGTATTTACCAGCATGGAAATGAGTTAATGGCCTTGTGATGAAGATCTCAGTGACATAAATCTCCATTCTTCTTACAGCCTCTTGAGTTTGTCTTGGTGTTTGCTAACTCTGAGGAGGTCTAAAAGCATAAACAATGTCTGCATTCTGCTTTCAATGCCATAAACACATTTTGGAAAGGCAGGAGCAATTTTATAGCCGTATATACACTGGAGAGAGAGCATGACCCTGGAGAGCTAGAGGTTTATCATCATTTTAACAGTTGAGAAGGAATTGCTCTAAGTGTAGCCTGTGTCTTTTATTTTATATTTTTTAATAGCTACCACTTATTGAGTGTTTACTAAGAGCCAAGAACTCTATTAGGTACTGCTTAAGCTTTTATTTTAAAATGAAACACAGATACAGCAAACCACACAAAATTATTATAGAGAAATACTATCTTAACTGCTACACATCTCAAAGAATGAACCATTGTTGGCTACCCAGAAGTCTCTATACATCCTCTGTTCTCTCTCTCTCCCAAGATAACCACCATGTTGATGTTTATATTCATCTTTTTTTTTTTTTGCCCTTTTATGGTTTACCATTTAAGTAAACATCCTGAGGCATTATAAGGTAGTCATCAATTTTCAAATTGATATATTCAATATCATCAACATGTCATCTCCCTTGTCCGCACAAACTCCTTTCCCTTAAAATGAATCTGTTGACAAATTTGGGCCACTTGTTGAGTTTGCCCCAGGGTGGATTTGATAATTATATTAATATACTTATGGTGCCAATTTACATGTTCTTCTCTTCTCTGCATTTCCAGCAAGTGGCAGCAGAACCCTTGATCAAACTCAGCTTTTTTATCGTTTGCAACACTATAGGTAGCACCTAGCTCTTTCATCAGGAGGCAAATTGATGCTTAACACCTAGGTTGGTTATTTTTTTGGTGATTACAAAATGGTAATACTCTAATTTTACCCATTATTTTTACACATTAGCTCAAATAATTTCATATGTAAGGTAGTGCTTCCTTTCACCTACAATTTGGTTACCTAGTGGTATAACTCCACTAGAAATGAGGTTTTAATGTTAGGTTTTGGGATAATAAATTGGTTCCCCAGCATCCTCAGAAGATCAATTAGGATTTAAATTTATCTGATGGATCCCAATGCACTGTAATTTTTATCCTTATTGAAGTGCTATTTTTTCCTTCTTCATGAGGTCTTTTCAAGGTTAGCTTTTGATTCCTCTTGAACTAGTAGTCTTTGATATTTCCCATGTTAGTTTGTAGCAATATGTTTCAGATTTATCTGGTATATTTCTTTTCTTACATCTATATTCAGCCACTTTTCTAAAAACTCTGGTTTTGTTTTGTTTTGTTTTGTTTAACATTGCAATCTGGTTGCATGTGATAATCATTGCTGATAGGGTTGCCAGAGTTAGCACAGAAAAATACAAGACACCTAGTTAAGTTTGAATGTATGATGATAACATACAAATAACTTCAGTATAAATATGTCCCAAGTGGCCTACTTGGGACATACTTATACTAAAAAATTACTTGTTGTGTACTTGAAACTTAAATTTAATTGAGCACCCTGCATTTTATTAGATAATTAATTTATACTAGGTTGGTCATTATTAGACCAAGTTAATCTAGGTCCTCTGAGAAGCAGGTGCAAGTAGATGTGCAAGAGAGTTATTGGAGGAAATGTCTGCAAGGAAACAAGAGAAAGAATAGAACAACCAGGAATAACCCTTAGACTGTAATGTAGGATTTACTGCTGTAGAGGTCAATGGGAATAAAGGAGAGTTAGCTAGAAAGAGTCTCAAACTGTAGTTCAGTTCTAAGAAATATTTAGGATGGTTCTCAAACCAAAGCTGTCCAACAGAGGATTCCCACAAGCCTATCAAGGGAACTGCTTCAGTATATTTGCCACCTGCATTCAGCCATTCATCGAGCACAAGCTGTGGGAAGCATAGCCTCACTGCTAATGCTGTTGTGCATTTGGAATGAGTTAATAATGATATCTCCAAATCAAAATTTCCAATTCAATTTCAGGGCTATTTTTTAAAGGAACTTCTTCTATTTGCCTCTTTTCTATAGTAAAAATTATAGTTCTTAAAGGCTTGGAGATTAGAGAATTAGAACATCTCATAATTACTCATTTACTTTTCCAATATTACACACAGAACAGTCTATCAGAGTATAACTATCAAATATTACCATCACCCATTATAAATATTGAAAATATGTTTTCTTGCATATGCCATCTCATTCTCTCCATTTGGTTGTACTAAATCTACACTGGTAGATAATATAGCTGTTATATACTCTTTCCCACTTAACACTCAATTTGTATTATTTGACAATAACTAAGTATGTAATCCACCATCATTCTTATGCTCATATCTCTCCAGTTCTGGAATGTTCACCGTGGTTATTAGTGACATGTCATATTGGACAATTAAAATGTGTTGGGTCTAAACTGGTATTTTTGTAAGCATAAAATACATACAGGATATTGGAAATTTACTAACAATGCAAAATTTCTCATAGATAATTTTCACATAGATTATATATCAAAATGATAAAATGTTTAGTGTGTTGGGATAAATAAAATATACCATTGATTTAAATTCTTCTGCTTCTTTTTACTTTTTTCAGGTGGCTACCAACAAATTTAAAGTTGCATGCATGATTTTTGTTATATTTTAATTTAATTATAATGTTCCAGTTAATTTGGATTTCTGAAACTCATTTCTAGAAGATTCCTCAAAAAAGTCTCATGAAGACAATATTCCTTGGGTGACTGCATGTTGGTAACAGTTTTACTGAATATAAAACCTCTGGTCCATATTTTCTTTTCTTGAATATCCTAATTATGTTATTTAATTTTTCCCCTCCAAGATAAAGTGTTAATAATAATCTAATATCAGTTCCTTTTTTCTTTTTCTTTTTCTTTGTTTTTTTTGAGACAGAGTCTCCCTCTGTTGCCCATGCTGGAGTGCAGTGGTATGATCTCAGCTTACTGTAATCTCCGCTTGCTGGGTTCAAGCAATTCTGTCTCAGCCTCCTGAGTAGCTGAAATTACAGGCATGTGCTACCACGCCTGGCTAATTTTTGTATTTTTAGTAGAGACAGGGTTTCATCATGTTGGTTAGACTGGTCTTGAACTCCTGACCTCATGATCCACCCACCTCGGCCTCCCAAAGTGCTAGCAATACAGGCATGAGCCACCGTGTCCAGCCTTATTTCTTTTTAAGCCAAGTATTCTTTTTGCCCTAGATGCCCAAGTAATTCTTTTTTTTTCTTCTCTCTTAATTTTACTTAGTGTTGATTGTACTGTATTATCAATTACACTATGTGATTTTTCAGTAAGTTTAAATTGATTTTTTAATTCAAGGTTTACATTCTTATACTTTTTAGTATTCAGTTATTTTTCACTCTTGTTTTGATCTCCCACTCAGGAACTCTCATAACATTCATGGATGTTTTTTGTCATCTATATGTCACATTTTCTTGAAACCTCTTCTTTTATTTTTAAATTTCTTTTTAGTGTTAAATATTTTTCTCCTTCTCAACTTGGTTTCTTGAAAGCGTTATTTTTTGTACTTATATTCTCTTGTTTTCCTTCTGGATTAATCTTTATTCTTACTATGATGTTTCTTTTATTTCTAATTTTCTCTTGAGTTTGATCTCTTTTTCTAGTTCTGATTAATATTCTTTTTTTCATGCATCACATTATTTTCTTAATGTCCTTTACCTCATTTAAAAATAGTATGTTACACTTCTGAAAATATTTTGAGCATAACATATTTTGGCAAGCTTATTTTGTCAATAGGAGAAGTTGGCAAACTTCCTGTAAGGTTCAAGACAGTAAATATTTTACACTATATAGGCCGTATGGCCTGTCACAATTACTTAACATTGCCATTGTACCATGAAGATAGTCATAAGCAATATGTAAATGAATGAGAGTGGCTATGTACCAATAAAACTTTATTTCTAAAAACAGCATGTAGACTGGAGTTGTTCTGTCGGCTATGATTTGCCAGTCTCTGGTCCATAGGAATTTTATTCTGTTTCCTTGTAGCACCTTTGTTTTTGAGGCTAAACTTTACATACATGGCATTTGATCTTGATACTTTTTTGTTGCTCATTTTTGTATAAATTTAGGTTTTTTGAACTTTTAGATAGGTAAAAATTAAGACAGACTTTTCAGCCTAAAGGAGGTCTTTCTTCTTTTCTTATGTAACAGTAAAAAAAAGGCTTGTTTTCATAGATTTCATATATCTATTTTCCTGGAAACATATTTGTCTGGTTTTTCTCTTTCCTTCATTTTTATTATGTCTATTCTCTTCAATTTTGACTCTACTTCTAGTAGTTTATACTCAGTATGGGGTCCTGTTTTGGAAAAATGCCTGGAAGCTTGGTTTCAAGAGTTCACAGGATCTAGACTGCACCAGCCACCTAAGACCTTGACATAGCCCTGTTAAGAACTATGAAGCATCTGAGGTTTTACACTGCTTACAAGCTAATGAGTTAACCTACCAGTTTTATGGATGTGGGCAAAAGATATGAGACTCTGAGGGTCAGAGACAAAGAGTTTTATTACTCATGGTACAATGAATAAGATGAACATGAGCGCATTTGTGTGAGTTCTTCAGTCCTCCGGTCCCATGGCGGGGAGAGGTTGAGCCAGATGGATGCCTACTCACACAGTAAGTTGCAGTATAGAAGAGGAACCCTGAGCTTAAGGAACCCAAATATTTTATAATGGAGAGTAAGCATGCTTGTTTTTTGATCCAGAAGAAGACATTATCTTTTTTATACTGGAGAGTAATAATGCTTGTCCTTTGCTCCAGAGGGAGATAACTAGTCCTTCTTTCTAGGTTAATTGCTGCACAAATATTCTTTAAAAGATATTATAAAACAAAGGGCATTTTCTTCTGATAAGAAATGTGAGGGACCAATTCCCTGTTGGAAAATGGGCTCCCCACGGGGCCCATTTCATTCACTGTTGAAATCCACAAAGCCTCTCTTTGTCCTATTGACTGTTCTTACATTGGTCCACTGTACTTTCTAGTGAATACTCATTGACTATTTGGGGGTTTCTTTCTTAAATAATTTGGAATTATCAGGTCTGTAATTTGCCCTACTGCTTTCTTCTGCATTCGCTCACATAGATACCAAGGGCATCCACGCTGTGCGGCTTTTGGTATTCAGGGATTTGTAGAGGTATCTAGGTATTTAGAATTGTTGTAAATGTACTTTTGGTTCCAGTATCTAATTCTCTATCTAGCCTAAACCCATGCTGTCATCACAGCAGCCTATCTTCCCAAAATAGCCCTTTCAAAAAATGTATGTGAAGCCTGAGTTTATTTTTTTTGAAGTCCTCATTTTGAGCATAAACTTTATTTTTCCATAAAATACTTATTTACAAGATCTAAGTTGCATAAAAATACTTGCTTCCCCTCCACTTCCCTCACACTAAGTGGTACTAAGTTGGCATTATTTTAAGTGGAGGGGCCAATGTTTTCTTGTTTTGCTTTCTGTAACATTCTGCATCTTATTTTCTTGCTATATTTGTGCACCCCATCTATCAGCAATTCCTCTTGCCCTCTTTCCAAATATGTTGTCAAAAACTAGCAAGCGAGATAAGCAGACTTATTTAATATAAGTGCAGAGGATGTAAAGCAAAAATAACTATCTTCTGAGATTGAGCATATGCGTAGAAATTTTTGTTGATTTGTAGTCCTTTTGGCAGTATATATACAGTCTAGAGAAATTTAAGCTATATTTACAACAACCAATATTTTATTCAATTTCAATATTTCATCAGCATTTTGCCCACTATAGCTCCTCCTCCTCCAAATTCAATATAGTGTTTATATATTGGGGGAGAAATAAAATAAATTAGGGGTGATAGGGCAAACATAATTCTCTCCAAATTCTCTAGTGAGCTTCCCACAATGGAAGCTTGGTACTTTATAACAGGTAGTACCTGCTCCTAAGCAGTAGAAAATTTCAAGCTTATCTGGCTTTTACTTAATGTTTTAGAACCAAGCAATATCTAATGCGTTCTTGCTCATATCCAGCACTGATAGATCAGAGGAATATCAAGATTATATAATTCCTACGTGTAAGTAGAGAAAAGTAAAATATGCTAGGACAACAGAAAGACAGAGAAAATACATTTTCCCTGGATGATCCTATTCAACAACAACAAAAAATATAAGCTTATAGGAAGTGCTAACAGAGCTTACTATTGAGAAGGTGAGTAAAGATTTTTTTTAAAAGAAGATTTCCTCTGAGTTTCCCCCTAATTAGGCAGGGAGACTGATGGAGACCCTACCCACCACCTCTTGCACACACACACAGTTAATGTCAGTCCCAAAAAGAATTCCTCTCCTCTAAGCCTTGATATTAGTAGAAAAGATAAGATACCACATGTGACAATTAGGATGCTGAAAAGCTATTAGGATGATGCATGGGCAATGTGGTTTTGCCATGATTATGATTATGATTATGATTATGATTGGTTATGATTGAGACAGAATCTTACTCTGTTGCACAGGCTGGAGGGCAGTGGCGTGATCTTGGCTCACTGCAACATACACCTCCCAGGTTCAAGCAATTCTTCTGCTTTAGCCTCCCTAGAGCTAGGATTACAGGCATGTACTACCACACCAAGTTTGATTTTTTATTTTATTTATTTATTTATTTATTTTTAGTGGAGACAGGGTTTTGCCATATTGGCCAGGTTGGTCTCAAACTCTTGACCTCCAATGATCTGCCTGCCTTGGTCTCCCAAAATGCTGGGGCCATTATATTTAATTGCAAAAACTGCAATTACCTTTGCACCAAGCTAAAATTACAAAATACAGGCATTCAATTGTGAAATGTGATAGACACTACAAAGAGTGAAAGAAGAAACTTCCTGTGAACTTGCGATGGGAAGGTTGTGATAGGTGTTGAGTCCTAATAGATCAGTTATATTCAGGAAGATGAAAATGTAAGTGGGTGGGTTCTCCATGTGGAAAGTCAGGGGACCCTTGAAGAGGACAGCCCATCTGTACTGTGAGGCTTTTGATGTCTTAATAACTAAGATTAAACAGTTATTAGGACATCTTATAAGTATTGCTCAGTAAATCAAGTAGCTAACTGAAGGGTGATTTTCTAGTCATTGATTTGTAAGAACTATCATATCTGTTATAGATTCTCTCTTCTTCCTCCACTGATGCTTACTGTCTAATTGTTAGGTGTAACAAATAATAAAATATTACAAGACAAGGTAAGCTTGTAATTTATTGATAATATCAATATAATTTACCAACAGAGGAATGAGGAAGTTACACTTTGGACTGTGCATTCTAAAATCATACAAATGTATAGAAAACCAATGGCAGGAGCAATATTTAGGGCCTAACCAGTGGGATTTATGGCATTTCGTTTCACGATTCTTCTGAAGGTGTTTATAAACCAATTAGACTTACTACACCCTAACATCCCTAACAACCTCAGAAAGTATTCTCTTGGCTTTGCCCTTCCCTCTCTTTTTCTCCTCCTATTCTCCCTTGTCTCTTCCTCTCCTTTCTCTTTCTTCTTTGATTTGGATAAAGATCTGTGACTTTAGTAAATATTTAGATATGCAGGATAGAAATTGAGTGACTTAAACATTTCCTTATTCTCCCAAAAAAATATAGATGTTTGACAGATTGACAGACAGATGAGTATAACAAGGGATCTATGCTAGCAACTCATCGTGTCTAACAGATTGAACAGAATTAAACAATGTTCAATAATGAAAGATGTGTTTTAATGTTTCTTATTTCAATGTACTTTGCCTCCCACGATATTCTGAAACTATTATTTGTGTAATCACACGACTCTGTGTTGTGAAAGGAACCCAAGGACTTGGTCTCAAGTTTCTTCTGGCAATGGTGTAAGAAAAGTCCCTAGTGGTAGAAGATCAGTTGGTGGAGACAATGCCAGGGAATCTTTAATGTCAGTGGACGCTCTAGGGCTATTGCACCTGAATCTTCAACTAGCTGTTGTTTTCCAAGAGGAAGATTCATGGGAGAATTTGAATCCAGTACTAAATCCTTAAAAACAAATTGAACCTTGTAAAAGTGTTAAAAGATGGAAATCTTTCCTTCCAAAAATTAGTCAAGATCTCACAGTAGAACTTTCTCTTTCAATTTGTAGAAGATTTTATGGAATGGGAAATGTGGTTTGTGCTATTCTGGGAATTCTATAAGAAAAGAAGGTGGTTAACCACTGTGACGTCTAAATCTAAGAGAAGGCTCAGTAATATTGTATTTTTCAAAGAATAAAGGAAGATTATTTTGAATCATTAGAGAATCTTGTCTTGGTTATTGAAACAAGAAATACCAGATTCAAAAAAATTTATTCGTCACAGGCAGACATTATCTCAAAAGAAGAAATGCCATGCCAAAGTTTCTAAATGCTCCTCCTTATATAGCAACCTTTCTGTCATTTGTAGACAAGATCTGATTCAGAAAACTTGATTCTGTTTCTAAAGTATTGTGAATATCAGAAAAAAATTACCACTAGTATCAGCTCAAAGAGATGGAAGGGTTTTATTTTTTCTTTTTTACTGTGCCAACATAACCAATTCATTAAATGATGACTCTTTTTTCAAAAAAGAGCTAAGTAAATAAACACATGTCCCTTGTTAAGCATCTAATGGGTATATATAACAATAGCAAGTAAATTTCTCATGTTCTCAAGTTGTTTTGGTGTTACAATTCTGCTATATGTATAGAGAGAAAAGCATACACAGGAAAATAATCTGCATTGTTTTACTGTCTTATTTACCTTATATATGAGACAGAGGGCTGTAGGGTAAAAGGAAGATGTGAGGTTTTACATATAGCAAAAAAAGGGATTTGACAACACTGGACCTCAGTAGGCATGGGCAATTTGTCAATATCTTCAGGTCTCCAGAGAGCAACAAGAATGACTCTCAGACTATTGCAACTCTGTCTGCTTCCACCAGAGATCATAATTGGGCTATGAATTTTTATAACGGGAAAGTCTTCCTGTCAAAGACAGAGACAGACACAAAGCTCAGTTCACTTATACTGAAAGAATCTCAGAACAGAATGAGTAATATACATGGATATCACTTACACATATAGTGCCTTTACTTCTTTCTTCTTTTTTTCTTTAAAAGTAAATGCCTGTTATAGTTTACTGATTAGAGCTTCTAAAATGTAGCTTGTTTCTGAGGATTGCTCAGCATACTGGTTTTCTGCCCAAGGAGATGATACGCACTTTGGGGAATTCAAAAGCCAATTGAGGTGCGTAGAGGTCATTTGTAAATCGAAACCAAGTGGTAGCAGAAGATGTGAACTAAAGCTATTTCTTCATCTGCAAAGAGCTAATTGGGCACATTTCAGGCCAAGTCTCTGAAGACACAGCTCGTGAACTCTGTCTTCTTGATGCTGTGCTCATTACAGACACTCAGTAGAGGACTAGCTAATGCTAGAGAAATCCCCATCAAGGTGGCCTTTACATGACACTGCAGATTTATCTCACGAAGGAGAGCAAAGGGAAGGAAAATGCAGTGAGGGATTCCAGGCAACTAGCTGCGTATGGAGTACTATTTGCCCTGTCTAATTTATCTGAAACTGAAGGGTTTGTCTCTAAAGGATATCCTACTTCACAAAATCTCAGGGGACGTTTGTCTTTCTGACATATCAGCTGTTAGCCAGGCTTTATTTCTTACTTGACTGTTGTTAGAGTCAATTTTGGTTCTTTGGTCCTGTGTCTGCTATTTGAGGTGGAAGATTGAATACTGCATAGATGAACTATGTATGTCTGGAACAACCTAATTTTGCCACTGATACCAAAACACTATAAGGATAATCTTGAATTAATTCAATTATTATCTAAATCTCAGAACCTGTCCTCAATTACCCACCTTAATAGTTCTAAGTAAAGGGAGATGTACTGCATTGGCATCCTATTTTTAAAGAGTAAAATGTCAAGAGAAAGAAAGACATTGTAGATACTCACAATGTTGTATGTGAGGAAGTTTTTCAATGACTTCAGAAACCCAAATGAATATATTGATGAAACAGCATTGTGGGTTCTGCCTACATGTGAACCCAAAACTAGGATTTGAGGCAATACATTTTCAGAAGAAAGTGATGGAGTTTGAATCCTAGGAAATCTTCCTGAATAAAATGGCCATGTATTGTAAGGTTTAGATATTTATAACCCAAAATAAAAGGAATTTTGTTAGGTGATTTCTACAGTTTTTTTTTCCAGTTATGAGAATCTGATTTCTTTCCATGAAAAGGGTAGGAAAACTTCTTTTGCTGTTATAATGAATGTTATAAAATGTATACTTGTCCATGAATTATCTGATCAAAGATAACACATAAAAAGTATTCAAAATATTCTCTTTTTTTAAAGTTCTCTTTAGATTTTTGTATTCAGATATAATACTTTGTAAATACATTTTAAAATTCAGATTTCTGAATTCTAAACATTATTAAGACAAAATTGTGACTATATGTGTATGTAAAACTAGAGGACACTGGAAAATGTGGTGGATGGTAAGGGCCTTTTGTGAGGTAATTATCTATGGAATTTTTTAAAATTTCTAAGTACTTAATTGACTCTCCCACTAAAATTTAAACATATACAAATAATTTGTCATTCAGAGAATAGTCGTTTGATTTATAACATCAACATATCATCATAAAAATTTAGCGAATGAGATCTTAATGGGCACCTGGTCTCAGCATTTTAATTTTACCAGATAAAATGGTGGAAGTAAGAGATAAGTGACTTCATTGTGTCCTATACCTCCATGGTCTAACGGAGCAGCAATACCAACCTGTTGACATCTAGTCAGGCACAGAACCCTCATATCTATACCACATGAAGTTTATATATACTTTAGTAATTTTAAAAATTTGTAGACATTTGATTGTAAATGGATATTTGGCATTTTTTCTTTAAAAATAGCACCATTAGAAACCATATAAAACAGAACTGCAAATATTCCCTTATAAGGTGTAAGGTATTCCTTCATTTCTTCTTTGGACATTAGAATTTTTTCTTCAGTAAGAAATTAAATCGAAAATGAAGTAGAACATCTTACACTGTAATTTAATTGCAATACATTTAAAAATATATATATTTATGTTGGGAAAATCTGTTTACCTGTGATTAAGTTTTAATCAGTGCCTTAACCTACATCTCAACAGCTAAAAATGTTCTTAGCTTGACAAAATAACAACCCATCCCGAAAGACTTAAATCAAAGAAGCACTTTTTAATGAAAAAGGAATTCACACACACATATACACCCCCAATACATGAAACATATAATAATGTATGTCTTTATTTGGAATAAAGTGGATTTTATACTGAATTTAGAACATAGATGCAAGTTCAATAGTTGAACTCAATCAAATTAGTAATCTTATATAAAAGGACAACTCCCTCTAGCATATACTCATCCCATGTGACAGATATCTCTGTAATAAAGTAAATTCCTTCAACTCTAGCATATTGCCCAAAATGGAAACATATTGAAAGGATGAATATACTCAAATAATCAACAGAAGAGCAAACTATAAAGAGGGAAACATATTCTGAATAAAGCAGACCCCCTCCATCCAAAAAAATTACATCTGCGGGAATATCTAGATTGTCAGAATTACTGTATAAACTGCCCAGTAGCTATTATACTGATGTTTCATTTGTTAAAAATATTTGCTTTATGCTTTTGCAACTTGCAAAGTTATTCCTAACAAAATGTTATTTCTCCTGAAACAGAATAAATAGGTCATTCACAATATGCACTGGAATACATATTTTTGAAAAGCAAGATCTCCACTCACCCCTAATTCGATCTTTCTGCTGGTGATTACTGATATATTTATGTTAAAATACATACTTTATAAGAACTATTGTTACAATTACTACTTGAGACAACATTATAATTCATGTTTTGGAAACTACTAAGGCAGGAGGACAGCTCCTACCATTCTTTCAGTTAAAGCCTTTCAGTTAAGAAGTGATTAATTAATGAACTAAGTGGCTAAAAGAAGGGAGCCAGTCCTTAGCCAATAAAGCCCAACTCGGTGCCACTCTACTCCCCCGTATTCTCTGTCCCTTCAGCTGGAACTGCCTTGTGCTGACTCTATTAACATCTAAATATTCAACTCACTCCTGCCGTTTCTCTGGTGAGCAATCTCCTACAACCTGTGCCTGAGACTTGGAGACTGCTTATGGTCCACAGGCTTTAGGTGCCCCAGGGAAAGCCACGTGCTAGTGCATCTGGATGAACTGTGGACTTTGTCTATCCACATGAATTCAACTTCCCAAGAGCTACACTGACTCATTGATTTGTGTCCAGGCTCCAGGTTCCCAATTCCCACACAACATAAGCTCCCTGCAGCCAGGGAATTTGGTAGGTTTGACTTGTTTAGTCTCTTTCCCCTGCAACCCTCCCTCTGAGTCTCACAGTGTGTTGGCACGTGGTAGGTGCTCAGTAAACCTACTTTGAGTGGGAAAGGGTTATGTTGATGGAAGTAAAGGCTGGGAGGACTTAAGATTTGAAGGTTTCCCTACATGTGTCCAGGAAGAAAGAAAAAGAAAAAAAAGTGAGTGTCAGATTCTTATCATCATTACAGTTATTATTGTTTTTAACCAAGCTTTAGGAATTCCACTGGCATTACCCAGGCAGCTGGTAGGAGAATCTGGGCTGGAGGCTAAAGGGTGTCCATTGCCCCAAATCAGAAGGCACAGAACCTCAGGTCACAATCTGAGACAACCCCTCCGGTCGTGACAGGTGTTGCCCGCCTCCCTGAGGGCTCCAGGCCCCCAGTCCCTGACTGCCCCCTGCCTTTTGGGGCACTGGAGCATGCCCAGTGGCAGAGCTGGAGCCACCGAGGGCTTTGCACGGGCGCACTCCGCTTCTCCGGGTTTTAGCAGAAGCCCGCGGGGGGCGGGAGGTTGTGAGTGGGGGGGTAACCGCGGAACCCGGCAGCCTTGGGCGCGGGAGTGGGGAGCTCTCGCGCCGTGCAGGGCTCTCCCCAGCGTTGCGGTTGCTGGGGAGATGCTGGAGCGCGGCACCCGGCTGCTCCACCTGCCGCGCTGAGCACCTCGCGGGGAGCCCCGGGGGGCGGGCGGCGGGCGGCGCGGACTGCGGTAGAATGCGAGCCGGGCTCCTACGGCGCTGTGAGACGTCCCTCCAGCTCGGTCAGGTGCCGGGGGCCCGCCGCTCGCCGCTCCACTAACTTGCCACTTGGTCGTGTCTGGTCTCCCAGGCTCGCTCCGCTTTCGGGTGGTGGGGGGCGGGGAGAGTGCGGACTTAGAGGGTCTGCGGTAGCCGAAGGAGGGATCCTGCGAGGGGGAGCCTGCCTGGTGCCGCTCTTCTTCCCCTCCCTGTAGCTCCCCTCCCCCCACCCCGTCGCTGCCGCTTTCCCTTCCGCCAATTCCGAGAGCGACGGGCGCCTGTGACATGCGATCGCTGCCAAGTGACGGTCCCAGAGTCTGAAGTGCCCGCGAGGAAGTGAGCGCCAACGCGGGCCGCTGGCGATGACAGCCATGAAGCAGGAGCAGCAGCCCACCCCGGGGGCCAGGGCGAGCCAGGCGCAGCCGGCGGACCAGGTGAGAGTTGGCACTGCGGCCAGGCCCTCCCGGGAGGGGTGTCTCCCGTCCGCGCTCCCCCCGCCTCTCCTCCCAGGCTCGGCTCCCACGCCTCCCTCTTCCCACCCTCCCCCCCGCCCCAGTTCCAAGCTCTCCAGCTTATCCATGGACTCTGCGGGAAGTTAGAGCCTGTGCGTGCGCTCCGGGGCCGGGCGAGAGGATGCGCAAGGTGGAGAGCCGCGGGGAAGGGGGGAGAGAGGTAAAGGCTGAAGGTGCCCCTGGGAGCCCCGGCGGGAGGGCCACCAAGGGAGGGAGAGGTGGTCAGGGCCAAGGAATGGGGCCTCTTGGCTCCCCGTTAACGCCCGTGGAAGAAATCTGCTGCTCTCCTGCTGTCCACTTGCCGGGTTCAAGCCCGGGCTTCCTATAGCCGGGACGCTCGCTGGCCAGAGCGACCCGAGTAGGCAAATGACCTTTAGGCGGAGCGAGTTTTTCCTCTCCTTTCCTGTTTCTTTTGAGGAGACCGGTGTGTGTTTGTGAGGTGGGGTGGTCGCGGGGGTCGATGGGGGAAGAGTGTCCCAGACATCTGTAGTCTGCTTAGTGGAACGGAGCTTGGGGAGCAGCAAGGCATTAATTATTAATGGGAGCTGGGAAGATGCTGGCTTTAGTGATTTGCTGGGTTTGGATGTGTTGCGTCTGCAGAGATGAGGTGCCCTGTGTGGGCTGAGGGTTATCCCCGTCTCTTTCCAGTCCTTCCGCACCCGCCACCCACCCCCTTTTTGTTTTTTGGTCTTTAGAAATCTGTAGCATAACCTCAGGGTTGTGGATCCCCGTCTCATCTCTCGTCTCTTTCCCTGATTTGGGGTGATTTGGGAGTTCGGTGTCGCTCTTTTGCCAAAGTTGGAGGGTCGGGAGGGAGCGCCGAGACGCCCTGGCCAGAAGGAGGCGGAGGAGGAGGAGGAGGGAGGCTGTGCTGACCCTGGTGGAGGTGCGGTCACGTTTACATCAATTAGAGACTCTGGGCAGAGAGCGCTGTTCTTAGGTCAGGGCTTAACAGTGGGCCCGGAGGACCCAAGCCCTGGATAGGAGGGTTAGGGATCTTTGCTGGGAGTGCTTTGCGAAGCCTGTCGGAGGCGTTCCTGGCAGAAACCCTCCCAGATTATTGCTAGCCTGGGATGAAGGGAGAGCACGCAGCTAGGCTCCGGCAGCAAAGCGGCTTTTTGAGTATTCTAAGCACTAAAGGGCCTATTAAGGGGAGCTGTCCAAATCGCCCAGGAGTGGTGGCGAGGCCGAGGAGGCGGTGCCAGGGATGCTGTTATTAATATTGCAGACTTGGTCATCTCTCCTGGCTTGTGGTCTCTTTTCTCCCCTTCCCTCGCCTTCTCATTTCCCTCACATATGTTTCACACAGGTGGTGGGGATTACTCAATGAGTTAAAGCTCCCTTCCCGGTTATTAGTGGGTGGGGGTTGAATGTTGGCAGTTTTTACAAAGCTTTGGTTTTCTTAAACTGTCCTCTTTGATCCATACTCTGAGATAAGTATGAAAATATTAAAATATCATATGTCCCTTCCTTTTATACCCCTTCCTCCCAAACCCCAGCACACATGAGAATGTAAAAACTGGTTAGCAGATATATAAAAATAATTTCAGGACAAGAACACGGATTTAACGTCCTCTTTCAGGCTGACAGCCCTTAAATTTCATTAACAAGCCGCCGAGCCTCTCTACTGCTCTTGGAATGAAGCTACCAATAGGAATGATTAGTCAGGTGAGAGTCCCCACATGAAATCTTTGCTCACTAACCTGTGACACCAGCTGGTTACTTGAGGCGCTGCAAACAGTTCAGTGATGGTGCAAGTGGGGAGACAGAAGCAGAGCAGAGGACACAGAAGCTGAAAATGTATGTGTAAATAGCGGACACGCTGTCTATGCACAACAAATCCCTTTGTCAGGATTAATCTGATACTTAAAATTCATATGAAGAGATAGGTTCAAGCTCGAATCCATTTTTCTTATTAGTGAGCATTTTTTAAGAGTCACTTCAAATATTCGGGGAGTGGCTACTTTGCAGAACTCTTGCTTTAATAGAGTATGTTTAAGTGCCTTTCTGAGCATTGACATGATTTTAAAATGTTAGTTTTATGCATCTTATGCATGTGTTAAAAAATAGATTGATTTTACAAATAAAGTCAACTGAAATATACACGGCAGCATCACAGTGAGGGTTTTCAAAGCACTCCCAGAAAATAACCGTATCTAGCATATATTTTTTCAAAACTTGACATATGAAATGGTGGACAAATAATGTGAGTGATTTTTGTGAAAGCTTAAACTACTTTCCGTAAGACTACTAAGCTTTTATTAGCCATGTTAGTCATTATGGTTTAATTCTGTAATGGTCACACAACTCTTAGGCAATACTAGATTTCATAGCTGCATAAAGATGTGATTAGTTTTGCTGGATTCTATAATATTTCCAAAAATACAAATTTAAATTAAAATGTACCTTTATGAAATTATACCTAGTGGTTAAATAGGGCATATGTTCCAGCAAATCAACCACTATGCATTGATTTTGAATGATTTAAGCTATTGCATGTTGCCAAAAATGTCTTCTACTTTCTATGGTAAAGATTTTTATGAAACCTCAAATATGCCTTGTCCTGAGGCCATCAAACACATATTTTCACGTATAGCACAGTGGAAGACCATAATCCTTTCTCTCAAAGTGGTTATGAACCATATAATTTGGTTACTGTTATAGTCCTGTAGAGGGCTCAACCTTCCTATTTCATCTGATCTGTTACTGTCCTCTGGCACAGGGTACCATGGCAAGAGAACGTTCCGTCCCTCCCTAGAGAATGGTGACAAGAATAGGAGGGACTGTATATTTTATGAATATTCTGAATCATTGGAAATATTTTTGTCATCTTAATCTTCCTTTTAAAGATTCTTGATGAAAAAGTATTTATAACAGTTATTTTTGTTGCTTTCATAACACTCCACATTTATAAAATGTCTAAAAACAAATGCTTGGACATGAGTAGGCACAATCATTTCTTAACATGATCAATATCTCAATTAACATTGAAAGGTCTAAGAACTTAAGTGGCTAATTGTAATTATTATTTTAAAAAATTACTTCCTGAATGCTTACCACAGGCAGAGTACTATTCTCAAAGTTCTTAAAGTAACATTTATTGAATGTATTTTTCTATTTGATTCTCAAAGCAGTTATTTGAGGTGGGTCCTATTTTTATTCCTACTTTAGAGGTAAGAATACAGAGGATTAAGGAAGTTAAGAAACTTGGCCAAACTTGTCTTTATAAGTGGTGGAGGTGAGACTTAGCCAGGATGTCATTGAGGTCTGAAGCCTTACCTTTTAACTTCTATACAATCACAATACAACATATTTCTATTGTAAGAATGAGAATAATTGCAAATTATATGTATATGTGTGTGTGCATGTGCGCACACGCACAAATTTACCTTGAATATAAAATGGTTGAATAGTTTGTTTAAAGTTTCAACTATACAAGTTAATAATAGCTCTGGAAATTTTAAAGGTAACAATATGATTTTGCTGATCTATATCATATAAAAAGAACAAGATAGATCCTCATAAATTCATGTGAACTTTTTCTGATCTATGTATCACTTGTCCCTGATAATGAGACTCTCAAGGTTTGTTAAATGAGTATATATATATATATATATATATATATATTTGGGGGGTCAGACAAGGTTTAGAATTTGCTCACATTTCCACCAGGTGGCACCCTTCTGCTGACTCCAGTGGATAAAAAGATTGCCTAAAAAGCTTGGCTGTTCTCTCAGCTCCAGAAACAAAACGAAAATAACCACACAAAAACAAAACAACAAAAACAAAACCGTCCCACTTTTTAGAGTATGCCTAAAAAGCATATTTTTAAAAGCAACTATTTGACTACAAAGACAGCATTTGTTATGCATTTTCTTTAAAATTGCATTTTGGTAGAAAACTAACCTCTTACAATTGACCATGTAGCAGTCACTTGATGAAACAATTCATGACCAGAATTGAGATGAAATGTGTAACGTGTAAAATGCCTTCTGTGAAATATTCATGTGCTTTTGACCTTTAGGTAACATTAACTTAAGATGTTTTAATACAGAAATTGGTATTCAGTATTTTTATTGCACCTTTGGTCTAGCAAACCAGATTAAAATATTAAAATGTATGCTTAATGAAAAAAAGTTGCAAAGAAGTTATTTTTCTATTTGTCCTTTGCTAATATATACACATCATAATTTGATCAATAAATGAGTGTTTTGAAACATAACCTTCATAAATAATATTGAAAAAATTTTAATTAACAAAAAATTTATTTCTTCTAATTATTCAACACATAAAATTTCACATTTAACTGGGGGTAGATTCTATATAATTTGGTTATAAAAGATAATACACATTAAATAAAGAGTTATATGGAAGCCTATGATTTGAGAGAAAATATACATTTCCTCTCCTTCAATTTCTTATTTTTATTCATAAATATTTTAAATTACATAAATTGATAATATAGATATTATATATAAGGCATGTTATTTATTAAGAATATTTCACAAAATATCTCTTGCTTAGAAACTTCTAATACATCTATTTGATTATTTCAGGATCTGAGCAAATGGTACATTTTAAAAAGATTAAATTTTATAAAAAACAACTTAAAGAAAATTGTATTATTAAATATTAATGCTGCATTATCTTATGAAGCACATTACATTGAAAACCAAACACTTAACCAAATTTCTCCCAGTCTAAGTAAAAATAAAGCAATTTCAAAATTTTGGTTTCTTGAATTATTTATGATTACAGAATGCCTTAAGCTTTACTACTTATAGGCACATTTTAAATTTACTTACAGTGTGACCTGGAACAGACACAGTGCCAGAGATTTTGTAAGATTTTGTGCTATCAACCACAAATATTTATTTATCACTGTCTGTGGGCTATGCATGGAAATCAGAGAGTCAAGTTCATATCCCAGGCCCATGAGAGACCACTGTGTTTTCTTGGGCAGTATAACTGATTTCCCCATTTCATCTGTGAACGGAGGTGACTGCAGTTCCCTTTACATGTTTGTTCTAAAGGTTAAATGATATAGTATGTAAGAGTATTTGAATAAGGCCTGACACATACCAAGTCTTCTTATTAAATGTGTAGTCTGGGAATAAGAGCCTAGAGAAAACTGGAAAAAAAAAATCTGGGCCTGGTACCATGGCTCCCACCTGTCAGCCCAGTGCTTTGGGAGGCTGAGGTAGATGGATTGAGCCTAGGAATTCTAGACCAGTATGGGCAACATACTGTGACTTTGTCTCAAAAAAAAAAAAAAAAGAAGAAGAAGAAGAAGAAGAAAATTAGTAGTGTTTAGGGGCACACTCCTGTGGTCCCAGCTACTCGGCTGGCTGGGGCAGGGCAATCGCTTGAGCCTGAGAGGTCAAGGCTACAGTGAGCTGAGATTGTGCCAGTGCACTCTAGCCTGGGCAACAGAGCGAGACACTGTCTCAAAAAAACAAACAAAAAAACTCTTAGATGATTATTAAGCCATGTATAGCTGATCCAAATCCATTATTTTAACTTCACAGACAACCACATTTTGCAGTACACATATTAAGTATGATTAATATGAGTTTGTGGGTGCATATAAATATTATATTAGTGGATTTGGACGTCAAACCTATTTTGGCAGCCATCCAGACTTCAAAATATTCTGTTGTAGCTTGATTTTCATTCAATCAAAATTAAACAATAAAATTTTTTACTGTTTTGCTCTGTAAGAAGTCAGACTAAAAGTAAACTTTGGCTAATTCTCCCCAATAGTTGAATTAGCTGCTGAAGTTGCATATTGTTTTCAGTGCAATGTACTTCCCCAGGTAATTAAAATGAGAAAGAAGATATTTAAAGGAAAGACAGATGAGGTTTACAGAAATTTGTCAGGGGGTGAGATTTGAGTCAGTGTAGCAGGAGAGTGTGCCTGGCAGTGGAGCCACCAAGACCCAGGGTGCATGCTCCTACTGTCATGGGGAGGGGCTTGGAATTGGATCAAACAAAAGTCAAATTACTTTTTCACAGTTTTTTTCTGCAACTTTTTCTGTGTAACATTTAAGCATACATGTCTGTTTCACTTATTAAAATCATCTCCATATATTTTCATACTGGCTAAGTGACTTATTTGTGTCCTAACCAAGTTCACGTACTACTAACATTGGAATGGGGGCCATATACTAACACATACATCAACCAGAAAAAGTTTGGAGGTTTTTCCATCTGAAGACCTATACAAGGTCCAAAAAGAGGCCAACTGATAAAAAAAAAATGTAAGCTTTTTCATAAACTTCCATCCTTATGGATAGTTAGAAATATTTCTGCTCTAGTGAATGCTGCCCTTCCTTGAGAAGTCATTTAGTTTAGTATTGATTATTCCCAGCATGCTCTTGTTTTAAAGTTTTTATTGACCTGATCCACAAGGTTTCTGGCAATAACCAATCTCTGTTTATTTGTCCCTATCTAATAACACCTGTTCTCTAAGGCTTTTAAAGTTAGTACCTACCTTCTTCCTACATAGTAGACATTCTTATCATTGACTACATATTAACTCATGGAATGCTTGTCATTTCCTTTCCAGTGTAGTAGAGAAGGCTGGGAAGTGGGTTTGGTGGGAAGACTGGGGCACTGAAAAGAAAGCTCTTCTGTTGTAGATTGATGTTTGTTAAGCTTTCCTGAATTCTTAGAATTTCCAGCATATACATGTAATGATAAATATGTCACCCACTGCCAGGCTAAATACAGAGAACTCACTTTTATCCAAAATTGACAAAATAAATATTTTGAATTGTTCAGTTCCATAATCTATGTGAACAGTAATGTCTTTTTTTTTATAAAAAGAATGAAAGAGAGAAAGAAAGAGGAAGAGATTTTAGAAAAAGAGAGAAAAGGAGAAAGAAACAGCAAAAGAAAGAAAAAAATGAAAGAGAAAGAAAGAGGAAGAGATTTTAGAAAAAGAGAGAAAAGGAGAAA
>CAUYQU010094141.1:0-95951 GCA_963574635.1 Cheracebus regulus | reverse complement strand
TTGGTTGGCTGCTTATTTGTTATTTTCATCCCCTATTCCTTCCTGTCTCCATTGTTAAACACAATTACTGGCATAAAAGAGGTTTTTAATACCCATTTTTAGACTGTATTCTAGCCTGGGCAATAAAACAAGAATCCCATTGTCTCTCCCTCTTTCTCTTCCTCTTTCTCTCTTTCTTTTTCTTTCTTTTGCTGTTTCTTTCTTTCTTTCTCCTTTTCTCTTTTTCTAAAAAAAAAATATGTTTTTTAAAAAGGTAAAAAATGCTAGTGATCATGAAACACCAATACTAGTGATCATGAAAATAGACAAGCTGAAACTTTTTGGCGCCTTCAGGCTGGATCACATCCCACTTCAGGTGGTAGCTCTACCTCGAAGCATCGGGGGCTGGAGATTTCCTTGGTTAAATCAGAGGCTGCTAGAGGCCGAGATGGGATTCAGGAGTGTACTTGCTGCCTCCAACAGTGAAGGTCTTCACCTCCAAGAAGAAGCCACCCATGGGGAAGAGTGATCCTCAAATCTTGGACATCAGGTCCAGCTTTTGGCCTAGTTGACTTTTCCACAGTGGAAAGATTTCAGGGCTATGAGAAGTCCCAGAATATCTGCCCACAGCAATCTAGCACCATCAGAACCCACCTCCACATGTAGCCACCATGTCTCCATGTTCCTGGTAATGCACACTCTCAGGCTCGGAGTCTGGAACTGCTGATGGAGGGGCAGGTCCTGGGGCCTGCCAAGAACCGAGGTTCCCCAGTCACAGACTTTGATTAGACAGAGCCCCTCCAGTTCTCAGATGATTTCTTAGGCTTCCCAGGAAATAGAGGGAGGAAGGGACCTGCCCCTGGTCACACTGTCAGTAACAGAATCAGAACAGGGCTGGGCACAGTAGCTCACGCCTGTAATCCCAGCACTTTGGGAGGCCAAGGTGGGTGGATCGCCTGAGGTCAGGAGTTCAAGACCAGCCTGACCAACATAGTGAAACCCCATCTCTACTAAAAATACAAAAAATGAGCTGGGTGTGGTGGCGGGCACCTGTAATCCCAGCTACCTGGGAGGCTGAGGCAGGAGAATTGCTTGAACCCGGGAGGTAGAGGATGTGGTGAGCTGAGATGGCGCCATTGTACTCCAGCCTGGGCAACAAGAGTGAGACTCCGTCTCCTGGCCTCCCAGCCTCTGTTCTTCCCTTAACACAAGGCTGGCAGAGATGGGGAAACCAGCCTGACCAACACCGGCCCTGTGGGCGGGTGCATTTGGACTGGATGCAGAGCACCTTTGGAAGGCAGGGAAGCCCAGGAAGGTAAACATACACACACGTCGTGAATGTGGAGAAAATCAGAGAGGAGAAACTGTCAGGGACTCCTCCAGCACAGAAAACATCCCGATAGTTTGGCGCGCCCAGAAGAGCAGGCCCCTTGGAATCTGCAAGGGGTTCTTTTGTGGCTCACCTGCAGTGGGGTGGGGTCTCTGGGGCCTGCTCTCCCTCCTACTCTGCATGCATTACCCGCAGTCCCTGCAAAATTCCAGCGCACGGGGCGGCGGGGAGGGGAGGCGGCTGGGGGGACACCACACTTCCGACTTCAGAATGAAACCAGTGCTTTGCACACGTTCGTTCCTCAGTCCCCTTTCTGGAACCCCTGTCCGTTATGAAAGCAGAGACCCCACCCGAATAGGGTGACTTTGGGGCGATGTTCTTGAGGGTCAGGAATTCAGAGGTGGAGCGGGGGTCCCTAGCACCACCATAGCCAGGGAAGCCCCTCCCCTACCTGAGACTCAAGCAGGCGCCAGGCCCCAAACCCTCGCTCCTCTCTGGTCTAAATCCTCACCGTAGGATTTTCTTTTTCGGTGCGGCGGTGCTTTGCTGGAGGAGCTGCGAGGGGAAGCTGCGCGGGGCAGGCCCGGGGGACCAGAGGCTCTCGCTTTGGCGGCGGCCCTGCGGGTGCCAGAGGCTTGCAGAGTGATCTGAGCGCGCCAAGCGATTGCTGTCACGTAAGGTCCTCCACAAATCTTCAGAAACCTCAGAGATTACAGCGCCCGCGCGGCGGGAGCGCAGCGGCTCCCCATATACCCGCAGACAATGCGGCGCGGGAAGGAACGGGACGGCGGCCTGCGGCCTGAGCCCGCAGCACGTGCACCGAGCCCGCCGCGCGGGCTTTACAGATCGTGTCGCTCCACCCCCAAAACAAAGGCGCTGGGGCCCCATCTGTGCCAGGCGCTGGGGAGGGCGCCGCACTTGCTGCTCGCCGCCTGCAAAGCGAGCCAGACAAAGGGCTCAGCCCAGCAGACGCGAGCAGTGGGGAAATAAGCACTAAGGAAATATTGTACGTGGATTTGAGACCAACGGAAAACGCGCTCCCAAACAATGCCCGTTGTTTGCACCGGGCTTTTCTGCTAAGTTTCATCAAGTAATTTGCATGCCGTTTCAATAAAATTAACGAATTATGGTAGAGTTTTTTGTTTTACTGACATAAATAAAAATATTCCTTTCTTTTATTATTGAAATAATTCGCCCGCATTCCCCGGGCAGCCTGCACTATGCGCTAAGGAAATCTGGCCTCCCAGCCAGACCCCGCGGCCTTTCTGCTGCGCTCCTTGGCTAACTCCCCGGAAACCCTGCGTTTGTTCTGGCTGCCCCCCTTGACTGTCGCAATAACTAGAACTTCAACCCTCTCACTTTCTTACGCCTGCTTTTCTTGCAGTGGGAGCACAAGCATTTCTGTGTATGAGGGACTCAGGGCAATGATGCATTTGGAAGGCGCTGGAAGGTCTCTCTCTCTCTCTCTCTCTTGTTTTCTTACTCACCTGCGCCTTTTTTTTTTTTTTTTCTTTTTTTTAAGAGACAGGTTTCTCCATGTTGCTCAGGCTGGTCTCGAACTCCTGACTTCAGGTGATCCACTCGCCTCCGCCTCCCAAACTGCTGGGATTACAGGCATGAGCAACGGCCGCGCTGGCCAAGGAGCTTCTCTTAAAGCTGCATTTGCAAAGCGAGCACATTGTTTGTTAAGGTTTTATGTTGCACCTTTTAAAAAAAGGTAATGTGGGGCCTGGCGTGGTGGCTCACACCTATAATTCTGGCACTTTGGAAGGCCTAGAAATTCAAGACCAGCCTGGCTAACATAGTGAGACCGCAGCTCTACAGAAAAACTTAAAAATTAGCTGGGCGTGGTGGCCTGTGCCTATAGTCCCAGCTACTTGGGAGCTGAAGCAGGAGGATCACTTGACGCCAGGAGTTTGAGGCTGCAGTGAGCTATGATTGCACCACTGCCCTGCAGCCTAGGCAACGTGATAAGACCCCATCTCTACAAAAAAAAAAAAAAAAAAAAAAAAAAAAAAAAAAAAAAAAAAAAAACTAAGAAATCATCAGTGGTTGTTATTATTAAGGAACATCAGCACCACTGTCGCTGTTATTTATTGCTGCATATCAAATCCAAAACTTAAAGGCTTAAGACCAATGTCGTCTCTCACAGCACCTAAGGGTCAGGAGTTTGGGAGTGCTGCAGCTGGGCCCTCTCTTGAGGTTGTAGCCATCTGAAGGGGTGCTTGGGGACTGGTGATTTGCTTCCGAGAGGACCATTTGCTCATGTGGCTGGCAAGTCGTCCTGGGCCCTTGGCCATGAGGCCTGAATGCCTCAGCAGGTGGGGCTGTCCACAGGCTGCTCCAGTGTTCTCATGATTAGGAAGCTGGCATCCTCCAGAGGAAGGATCCAAGCAAGGAAGCAGAAGCCACAGTATCTTCGATCTTCGTGATGTTGCTTTACGGGTGCACACCATCACCGCCACACCCCGCCGGCTAAGCACTCATCCATATGCCTGGGACTGCACAGAGGCATGAATGCTGGTAGGCATGGATCACTGGGGGCCAACTTGGAGACTGGTTCCCACAAGTGATTATCATTAATGTTATTTGGTAGGGCTGTTTCGAGTGCCTGGAGGAGAGTATTATACAGCCAAAGCCATCATTTCTTGTTTGTCTTTCTAGTCAATGCAAACGAAAGGGATCAGTTACCTTTAATGGTGTTCCCAGCCTCCAAACATGGACTCAGGGCCTTCCCAGTGCCAGCTCTCCTTTCAGACCGGGGAATAGAACAGTAGCTGAGAGAGATATGGTCTCCCTCTGCATCCCTGATTTTCCAGAGAAAGAAGACGTAAGTGTGCACGTGAACATAGTAACCAGGGCTACAACACTATGGAGACAGTGCCGCCGAATGGGAAGAAGTACAGGCCAGGTGTAGGGGCTCACGCCTGTAATCCCACCACTTTTGGAAGCTGCGGTGGGAGGATCGCTTGAGGTTGGAGTTCAAGACTAGCCTGGGCAATACAGAGAGACCTCTTCGCTACAAAAATAAAAAATTAGCTGGGTGCGGTGGAGCACATCTGTAGTCCCAGCTACTCAGGAGGCTGGGGCAGGAGGATCGCTTGAGTCCAGGAGCTTGAGGCTGTGAATGACGTATGATCGTGCCACTGTACTCCAGGCTGGATGACAAAGGAAGACCCTGTTTCAAAAAAAAAAAAGAGGGGGAATTCAGGGAGGAGACTAAGCTCTGAGTGCCAAGGTTGGAGGTCTATACACCCTGGTCCTCCCCAAATTGCAAACCTGAAATGTCCCAGGCATTTCAGATTTCCTGCAAGCCAAACCTTTTAGTAGAACAACAGACTGGATAAGACAGATTTTTTTTTTTTTTTTTTGAGACAGAGTCTTGCTTTGTCACTCAGGCTGGAGCACAATGGCCACGATCTCTGCTCACTGCAACCTCCGCCTCCCAGGTTCAAGATATTCTCCTGCCTCAGCCTGCTGAGTAGCTGGGATTGCAGGTGCCTGCCACCACGCCCAACTAATTTTTGGTATTTTTAGTAGAGACAAAGTTTTGCCATGTTGGTCAGGCTGGTCTCAAACTCCTGACGTCAAGTGATCCACCTGCCTTGGCCTCCCAAAGTGCTGGGATTACAGGCGTGAGCCACCGTGCTCAGCCTAAGATGGATTTTTGATGTTGTCTCATCTTGATGGAACACCATCGCTCCCCTCCCAGAAGGCAGGCTCCACAAGGAAGGAGCTTGTTATGTCTTATTTATCCTTATAGCTCTCATGCCTGGAATGACTGGTACATAATTGGTATCACTAATGACTGTCATTAATAATAATTATCTAATGGCTATCAGCCTTATTGGGGTCCCCAAGTCTTTCAGTTTAATGGACTTCCCCTTTAACATTAATAAATAAAAGTGATTCAAGTTCTCAGTCTACTTACAGAGAAACATGAGAACTAAAAATAAAATCCTAAGCCCCCCAAGCAACTGTACAGACACCCTCTTGGCCAAGGGGACCCCAGAGGAAGCTTAAGAGTTCCCAGCCATGATGGAAAAGGAGGTCAGACACACCCTCCTCCACCCTGTCCCTTTTGTGGCTTAAATGCAAATGAGCAGCATTCATGTTAAAATAGAGGTCATGGCGGGCACCGTAGCTCATGCCTGTAGTCCCAGCACTTTAGGAAGCCAAGGCGGGAGGATCACCTGAGGTCAGGAGTTCAAGACCAGCCTGGCCAACATGGTGAAACCATCTCTTTACTAAAAATACAAAAATTAGCCATGTGTGCAAGCACCTGTAATCCCAGATACTCACAGGACTAAGGCAGGAGAATTGCTTGAACCTGGGAGGCGGAGGTGGCAGTGAACAGAGATCGTGCCACTGCACTCCAGCCTGGGTGACAGACTGAGACTCTGTCTCAAAAAAATAAAAATAAGAGGTCATAAGACTGGCAGAATGGACTCTGTGACAGTAAGATAACAAATCATAACCAGGACATAAGGGCCAAATCGGGGAAGGGTTAAGTCACACATCTCTACACTTAAAGAATAAACTATGTTCTAGCTGTCACAAGGAGTTTCTTTTTCTCTAGCAGCTAAACGAGCCAGTGGCTTGGAGATAGGCAATATTAAACCAGTTGCAGCTCACTCACTGCCAGACCCTCCTCTAGCCAGAACTGCAGCTTTGACTGGACAAGACACTGATGCCGTAACTTTCTTCTGATTAAAGGCCACTCGCCATGGCCTGGTTCCACCCGTTTGCAGAGGCTGTGCGATTGCATGCCTTCAGGACCCTGCTTCACCTTTCGATGTCTACAGCCTGATTGTAATACACTTAAATGTGAAGTCTCCACCCCAAGGTGAACATGGGACGCGTGTAACATGCATGTTTGCCTATCACGCATGTGCACAGACTCCTTCCATGAATATTCATAGCTCCTCCTATATCCTGGTGAATATGTATACCTGGCCAACCCATTCAGCTTGAATTCCTGTCTTATCCCTCCCACCCTTCCTCCAAGTACCTGCCTGTTGATTTCTACCGGAGACTACACTTTCCAGCCGGTCAGAGTGGCTGCCTTGCAGGTTGTAATCCTTTATGAGAAATAAAGCCCACCTTTTCTAAACGTCTCAATTGAGTGATTTTTTTTTTTTGAGACAGAGTTTTACTCTTGTTGCTCAGGCTGAAGTGCAGTGGCACGATCTTGGCTCACTGCAACCTCCACCTCCTGGGTTCAAGCAATTCTCCTGCCTCAGCCTCCCGAGTAGCTGGGATTACAGGCATGTGCTACCACATCCGGCTAATTTTGTATTTTTACTAGAGACAGGATCTCTCCATGTTGGTCAGGCTGCTCTCAAACTCCTGACCTCAGGTGATCCACCTGCCTTGGCCTCACAAAGTGCTAGGATTACAGGCGTGAGCCACCGTGCCTGGCATATTGAGTGATTTTTAAGCCAGCAAACACCAGCCCAGAATCTCTAAAGGTTGCTGAGAGAGGTGGGAAGAGCCCCCTCTGCATTCGTCCTGATCAGTAGCCTGTACAGCCTGACTCTTCGGGATTCACCTCCTCACCTCCCTCAGCTCCTCCAGCCCTCCCTCTGTTCAGTGTGCCTGGCCCAAATGCACTGGGAACTCCAGGTCTTCTCAGGGACTTCCCCAAAGCCTCTCTAACACAAGGCATTGGCACCATCGACTTTGACTGTTGGGTCTGCAGTGACCAGTGAGGGTTCAGTGTCGCAGCGTGGCTCACCAGGTGCCTGGAATGGAAAATTGAGACCACCTGGTTCTTGAGAGTTACTTGGGCCCAGGCAGGCACTCACCATCTTACAGGGCCTTCTGCTACTCTCTTATCTGTGGACCAGCCTCCAGCTCACTCTTGCTCTCTTCCTGGACTCCTCTTCCCATATCAGGGGCAATAAAACACTCACCCACTGCAGGCCGCAGCATTTGGAGTCCAGAGCGCTGAACTAGTATCTTACATTTAGTGTGGTCAAATTTTTTGGCTTGATGCCCATCTTTCTTCTATTTACTTTTGTTTTAAATTATTTTTTAGAGACAGAGTCTCACTCTGTCGCCCAGGCTGGAATACACTGGTATAATCATAGCTCACTGCAGCCTGGAATTCCTGGAATCAAGTGAGCCTCCCACCTCACCGGGGACTATAGGTGCATGCTATCACACCCGGCTAATTTTAAATTATTTTTAGAGACAGAATCTCCCTATATGGCTCAGGCTGGTCTTGAACTCCTGGCCTACTGCATTGGCCTCCCAAACTGCTGGGACTACAGGCATGAGCCACCATCCCCAGCCCCACTCTTCTAAGTGGAGGGAAGGTTTAGTCTGCTCCCATCATGAATTACACAACTCTCCTTCCCCCTTAGAACATACAAGCACTCTAGTCAAAGTGTCTGAGTTTTATTTTATTTTATTTATTTAAAGACTGGGTTTCACCATGTTGGTCAGGCTGGTCTCGAACTCCTGACCTCAGGTGATCCACCTGCCTCAGCCTCCCAAAGTGCTGGGATTACAGGCGTGAGCCACCGCGCCGGGCCCTGAGTTTTTATTTTAGGAGCATTTTTCATTTTGGCTGAACATAGACATACGTACCCACAAGACTGCTGGTTAAAACAGAGAAAAAATCATCTTGAGGAAACAAACACATCTTGAGAGAGTTTCTTTCAAGATGTTTTGGCGCGTTCTATGCTATCACTTTGTAGAACAATTTGTCCACTTGGTAATTTTAGGGGCTGTCTGAGATGGTCTGTTCCGGAAAGACTGTGGATCAGAAAGGTGGCAAAGTGGAGTGAATCCCAGCCATTCCGTGGACAGGTGGGCTGAGGGAGAAGTTCAGAGGGCACTCTAGAGTGATTTGCAATGTCTCAAACAGAAATATAACATCTTCTTTCATCCTCTGCAGAGTCTGGAGCTCAATTCACACCTTTTTTTTTCCTTCCCTCACTTAAAATCAAATTCTCGCCCTTAATACTTCCTTTCAGAACTGCACCAAAAATGATGATGTCTTCTCATGCATATGAATTACCCAAAGTATAGGAAAATGAGCCCCCACTGGAGTGTGCTAAAGCCTTTAACCCAAGTACACTTAATGCTGTAAAGCCCTGATTACGGTGAAGGTGTCTTTTTATTTTAGAAGACATTTAGGACAGTTCATGTCACCCTGCACAGATGCACGGAAATTGATTATGGGGCAAACTATAAAGACAGCATATGCTCCCCAAATCTGTTTCCAAGCCGGATAGGATGATGAATCCTGAGGTGGGACTGAGAGGGAACGGTGGCAGCTGTCTCCCCTGCACGCACTGGGAAGCTACTTCCCCGTTTGGACATTGGCGTGACACCCTCCTTCCCTACTCATCTGTGAAAATGTGCAGCATTTTCATTTAAAACCTCCTGCTCCAGCATGGGGCCTTCTACAAACCGCAGGGACCCTCAACAATTACTTGTTGGGAGAACAAATGAAGCATAAAGCAGGGTATTTTATTTTAAACATACAGGTGGCACAAATTTATTTCCAAAGATTTAAGCACCTGATGACTTCTCCTTAGGGAAAAAGCATTAAAAGGGGACTCTCCTGTGACAAATTTCCACTCACCATAGTTTGTGTGCAGAGGCAGAATGTCAGGCTTTTCCCACTGAGCTGTGGACATGAAGCAAAGTTAACACTAGAGGGTGCTATAGATCAGGAAATCCAGGAACCGTGGGCGATGGAGAGCTTCAAGACGCTGCCCTCCCGATTATAACCTAACAAACCAAGCCTGTCACTTTGCCAGAACTTACCCCTTCACCATTTCTGCTATCATGAAATTATCCAGATATGCTTACTTTGAAATTTTGACTTAGCCTGCGATTATATGGAATTTCAAGACTGGCTATGACCGGGTGCATTGGCTCACGCCTGTAATCCCAGCATTTTGGGAGGCTGGGTGGATGACTTGAGGTCAGGAGTTCAAGACCAGCCCTGGCCAACATGGTGAAACCCTGTCCCTCCTAAAAATACAAAAATTAGCATCGTGGTTTTTACTGGGTGTGTTGGCACGTGCTCAGGAGGCTGAGGCAGGAGAATCGCTTGAACCCCCAGGAGCAGAGGTTGCAGTGAGCCAAGATCGCACCACTGCACTCCAGCCTGGGCGACAGAGTCTGTCTCAAAAAAAAAAAAAAGAAAGAAAAGAAGAAAAAAAAAAACCAGCTGTAGGTTGCAGAGCCCAGGTCTGTAGGATAGACACTTTGTGGTTTTATCTTAAGTGCTTTTCAATCTCACCCGTACAGACCTGATACTAAATCCCACGCATCAACTTCAGTCCTTCTCTGAGGGAGGGCGGAGTTTAGAGGCAATTTTAGGAAGCAGGGATGAGGGACCAGAGAAGGCGACACAGTGAAGGAAGGACAAGCCAGTACAATATCAAGCCTGGTCCCATCGGCAGGCCACCAGGTCTCAGTACCACGCGGACTTCTGAGTACACAGAAAGCCTTTCAGAATCTTCTGCCTCTTCCCCACTGGCTGAGAGTTCCCCAGGCACGGTGGCCCCCGTACCTCGGGCTGAACATATGTTTGCATGCTGAATGGGCTCTTTCTGCCATCCCATGCCACCGGATTCGGGAAGCCCTGGGGCCAAAGCAAACAGCATGCTTGAGGCAAGGTGCTGTGAGGACCGAATGAGCTGAAGCTCGCACAAAACTGCTCACCACCACCATGGCTGAATCAGCGGAGGCCAAGAGCATGCGAGGTGGTGCCGGCGACTGTCTGGTCGTCTCCCGCTTGGACCACTCAGACTCAGGCATGCCCTGCATCAAATTCAACCTGTCACCAGGTCTGCAAGGGGAAGCCCTGCGGAAATTCTGCTGTGAATGAAGCTGCAGTTGCTGTTCATCGTCTCCCTCCTGCACCAACCACTCCAGATGTCCCTCACTCCTGGCCAGCGCATTGGCTTAAGTTGTGTGCCAGGTGAGGTGGCCATACCTGCCCCCTGCGGCTTCCGAGTCTTTAATGCTTTGTCTTTCTTGGCCCTTGGCTGCGGTGACTGTTTCATCTTATTGCAGGTTCAAGATTCACCAAGAAGTCAGGGCACGGTGGTTCATATCTATATCCCAGCACTCTGGAAGGCTGAGGCGGGTGAATGACTTGAGCCCAGGAGTTCAAGACCAACCTAGGCAACACAGCAAGACTCCATCTCTACAAAAAAAAAAAAAAATTATTCAGGTGTGGCGGCACATACCTGTAGTCCCAGCTACTCAGGAGGTGGAGGTGGGAAGATCGCTTGAGCCCAGGAGTTCGAGGCTGCAGTGAGCCGTGATTGTGTCATTGCACTCTAGCTGGGCAACAAAGTGGGACCCTGTTTCAAAAAATAATGAATAATTAAATAAAGACACCAAGAGACGTCGCAGTGACTCCCCTGAGAACCAACATACTCATTTCTCCCTCATGGAGAAACAATTCTATCTCCTTGTGATAATGAGAACGAGTTTCACCGCCAGTTTAATCACTACCTTTTTAAGTGCAGTAAAATACACACAAAAATGTGCCATTTTAACCATTTTTATTTTATTATTATTATCATTTTTTGAGACCGAATTTTGCTCTTGTTGCCCAGGCTTGAGTGCTGTGGCACGAGCTCGGCTGGCCTCCCAAAGTGCTGGGATTACAGGCATGAACCACTGCGCCCTGACCATTTTAACCATTTTTAAATGTTCATTCAGTAGCCTGAATTACGTGAGCATTGCTGGACAACCATTGCTACTATGTATTTCCAAAACGTTTTAATTGCCTCAAATAGAAACCTTGTAACCATTAAGCAATGCCTCCTATCCCCCCCCACCCCCACCCTGGGCACCTAGTAACCACTGGTCTAGGCTCTCTGATTTGCCTCTTGGAGAGGTTTCATACAAGAAGAATGATACAATATTTATCCTTTTGTAACTGACTTACTTCACATAGCATAGTGGTTTCAAGGTCCATCCCTTGTGGTAGCATGTACTAGAGCTTCATGCTTTTTCACGGCTGAATAATGTTCCATTGTATGTACAGGGCGTGCCCCATTTTGTTATTCATTCACCTGTTGATGGCAACTTGCTTTGTTTTCACCTCTGGGCCCTTGTGAATGATGCTGCTGTGAACATCGGCTTGGACGCCTCTGTCTGAGTCCTGGGTTCTTCAGGATATGTGCCTAGCAGTGGAGTTGCTAATTCTATGTTAATTCTATTTTTAATTTTTTGAGAAACCGCCATATTGTTTCCCATGCTGGCTGCACCGTTTTACATTCCCACCAACCATGTGCAAAGATTCCAATTTCTCACCAACACAGTCTCATCAATACTTGTTATTTTGTTTCAGTTTATCATGGTCTCGTTTTTCTTTTATTTATTTATTTCTTCTTCTTTTTTTATACTTCAGCCCCAAATTTCTTTTATTATATATAGTAGGCATTCTAATGGATGTGTGGTGGCATCTCATTTTGGTTTTGATCTGCATTTTCCTAAAGTTTAGTAATGTTGAGTATACCTTCCTGTGGTCATTTGTGTATATGTGTATGTTTCTGTTTTTGTTTGTTTGAGACGGAATCTTGCTCTGTGACCCAGGCTGGAGTGCAGTGGCACAATCTTGGCTCACTGTAACCTCCGCCTCCCGGGTTCAAGCGATTCTCCTGCCTCAGCCTCCCAAGTAGCTGCTGGGATGACAGACACAGCGGCCACCATTCTGGCTAATTTTGTATTTTTAGTAAAGACAGGGTGTCAGCATGTTGCCCAGGCGGGTCTTGTACTCCTAACCTCGTGATCAGCCCACCTCGGCCTCCCAAAGTGCTGACATTACAGGCGTGAGCCACCGCGCCTGGCCATCATTTGTATATTTTCTTTGGATGCATATCTGATATCTGTTCAAGTCCTTTACTCATTTTTAATTGAGTTATCTTTGTGTTATTGAGTTGTAGGAGTTCCTTATATATTCTTGATTTTAAACCTTTATCAGATATATGATTTGCAAATATTTTCTCCCATTCCAGAGGTTTTTTCACTTTCTTGATAATGTCCTTTCATGCACAAAAGTGTTTAGTTTTGATACATTCTAATTTATCTATCTTTCTTTCGTGTTTTTGGTGTCATATCTAAGAATCCGTTACCAAATCCAAGGTCACAAAAATTTACCTATATGTTTTCTTCTAAGAGTTCCATCGTTTTAGTGCTTATATTTGTCATTGATACATACTGGGTTAATATTTATATCGCATGACATAGGGGGTACCTTTCCATTCCTTTGCATGTAGAAAGTTATCCTAATTGTTGCTCATTGCCTCTGGCCTACTGACTTGAGAAGCCCAGGAGGACCAGGCAGTATTTATATTTTCAAGTTCCGTGAAATGGGTAATGTTCCCTGGTGGAGGCGTCTGCTTTCCGCCCCTCCACCCCCATCAAGAACTAAGACATCTAATTTGCTAGAGCCCAGCCCAAAGCTGTGGACGCAGGAAGCACACATTTCTCAAGCTGATCTCTGAGAGTGATGGTGAGAATAGCCAGTCTCACTGCCCCCACCACTCCCTGGGTTCCCAGCCCCATGTCTTTCTGCTGTTGAGAACATAGCACCATGGGTCTGCTCTTGGTAAGGCAAAGACACTGCAGTTTCAAGGGTAGTATCCCAACTATACAGGGTGTGGGCCCATGTTTCCCCGTGGCACAGCCTTGGTGCAGATCATCCTGATGTTCTCCTAAGCCTGCTGCTTCTGGAGGGATGTCGGAGCCGTAGTCTCTTTGCTGTAAAACGGATCCCTTGGCTTGAGGCAATGTTGTTCAAATCTCTTGCCAATAAATCAGAGACATCTGTAAGTGCTCTGTTGGTGATGCCAGTGAAGGCATTGTGGCAAGGAAGGAACATCCATATCTAGAGCTGGCATTGACTCTGGCAGTACTCATCACTGTGTCATCAGTGACGGAAGGGATCTGATGTAACGAACTTCCCCCCGTGGCAGCCTGATCTCCTGGAGAAATGGCGCCATCTTGAGGGCTCATTGTTAGTCCATGTGGTTGGCAGGTAGGACATTCAGTAGCGGCAGCAGCCAGGTCAGCCCTAGCAAGAGGGAACTTACAGTGTTTTGGCTCATGTCTCCAGTGACTCTTGCCTCGATGGCCACACTGTTCATGGAACTATCCATGAACAGTGGATGGCCCTGCCGTGGGGTGGCTAATGCCGGCTGATACCCAGAGGATGAACCATCCTGTCCACCCAGTCGCTAGATGCCTCCCCTACAGGAAAGGCTTTCTGGCAGACTTTAACGTAAGTCCAACGATCGGCATGCTGGGGCTGTTTCCATAGGTCAGCAGTACTGAGTTTTCCTTCGTCTCAGACTCCAGTATGGCTCGGCACAGCAGTGACTGATCCTGTGTTTATTTGAAATTTTAATATTTTGCTCATCATGGATTTTTTTTTGCATTAATTTTAACTCTAAAATATTGCATTAACATATTATGCATCTTGGCTACTGATAAATTTTTTGCCTAAGGTGAGAGCCACCCTTGTCCCTGCCCTGAGGGCAGCAGTTTATTTTTAGTTCACGCCGGCATATGGAAGGTGTTACACAGTCCATCCGTCTATGAACCAGATCCAAGTGTGTTCCTCTATCAGCCCATCCTGGGGGCCCCTCCCCCCACCACATGTCCCTAAAGCCATAGATGTGCACGGAGAGAGAGAAGGGTTACTGCATCAGAGTGAGGTGACGTGAGGATCGAGGCCACCTGTTCACATAACTTCCTGGGTCTGATCCCAAATGTATCATTTTCTTTCTTTCTTTCCTTTTTTTTATTTGAAATGGAGTTTAGCTCTTGTTGCCTAGGCTGGAGTGCAATGGCACAGTCTCAGCTCACAGCAACCTCCACCTCCCGAGTTCAAGCGATTCTCCTGCCTCAGCCTCCCAAGTAGCTGTGATTACAGGCACCCACCACCACGCCTGGCTAATTTTCATATTGTTAGTGGAGATGGGGTTTCACCGTGTCAGCCAGACTGGTCTCGAACTCCTGACCTCAGGTGATCCACCCACTTCAGCCTCCCAAAGTGCTGGGATTACAGGCGTGAGCCACCATGCCCAGCTCAAATGCATCATTTTCACTGCTAATGGGTTGCTGCTGTATCCTCCCAATCTATGCCTTGATGGCTCTCACTGTGGGCCGTTCCAGGAACAAAGTCACTCACTGTCCTATGGGTGGTCTCCAAGTCTCTGCCAGGACCCACAGCACAGCAGGAGCTAGTCTCAAACTGGGAAAAGTTCTCAGCAGCAGAAGGCACCACTGCCCTGCTGAGGGCGAGAGGCTTATGCTGCACCTCTCCTACTGAAGCTTGCAGAGAGCAGCCTGCTTCGTCATAGGAGACGCTAAGTCTTCCACCTTTGGCTCTTCTGGGTCATAAAGAGCAGATTGTCCCACAGCCTAGACCCCCTGGCCAGCCCTCTCTGGCCCTAGACTCCGATCTGAGTCGTCTGGTCAGTGGATGGGAGAAGTACCAGCAAGTGTCTAATGTCCCAGGCCATGCCCCCAGCCCTGTGCCTCTTCCCTAGTGCAGCTGATGGAAAGCTGCCACTGCCTATGCCTTCCTTTACGAGGGTTGTCGTGGCATGTGCCAGACCACTGGGTCACCTAACAACCTTGCCAATGTGCCAGTCCCCTGGATGTTTCTGGGCTTCAGCCGCTGCCCTTGGCTTGCACGTGTCTTCTTCCTAGGACATCCGGGGTGCTTGTTTCATATGCTGGTGGCATAATGTCATCAACAGTGCAGCAGTGTGCTGTGCAGACTAAGCTGAGGCAGAGAGCACATGCACATACAAAGAGCGCTCAGAAGCCCCCAAGGGCCAGGCGCAGCGTCTCATGCCTATAAATCCAGCACTTTGGGAGGCTGAGACTGGTGGATCACTTGAGCCTAAAGTATGAGACCAGCCTGAGCAAAATAGTGAGACCCTATCTCAAAAAAAAAAAAAAAAAAAAAAATTAGCTAGGCGTGGTGATACGCGCCTGTGGTCCCAGCTACTTGGGAGGCTGAGGCAGAAAGATTCATTGAGCCCTGGAGGTTGAGGCTGCAGTGAGCTGCGATTGCACCACTGCACTCCAGCCTGGATGACACAGCGAGAACCTGTCTCAAAATAAATGAATTAATTAAAAATGCCCAAGAAGAGTATTTGTTATTTTTGGTCATAAACACATGGTAGGGAAAGCCTTCCAAAAGGTCTAGGGAAATTATTATTATTATTTTGCTCTGTCGCCTCAGCTCACTGCAACCTCCGCCTCCCGGATTCAAGCGATTCTCCTGCCTCAGCCTCCGAGTAGCTGGGATCACAGGTGCATGCCACCACACCCAGCTAGTTTTGTATTTTTAGGAGAGATGGGGTTTCACCATGTTGTTCAGGCTAGTCTCGAACTCCTGACCTCAGCCTCCTAAAGTGCTGGGATTACAGGCGTGAGCCACCACACCCAGATCCTTTTATTTATTATTTATTTTGGAGATGGAGTCTTGCTCCATTGCCCAGGCTGGAGGGCAGTGGCATGATCTTGGCTCACTGCAACCTCTCCCTCCCAGGTTCAAGTGATTATCCTGTCTCAGTCCCTGAGGAGCTGGGACTACAGGCATGCACCACCATGCCTAGCAATTTTTTGTGTATTTATTAGAGACTGGGTTTCGCCATATTGGCCAGGCTGGAGACAGGGATGGAAGCAAAAGGACTTCAGAAATGATGCCAGGTCTCTGGGCTTGAGCTGCAGGGGAGATGGAGACACTGCCCCAGAAAAGGAGTTTCTTTGCGGAAGTTCTGGTTCTGGAGTCTTCCATCCTTTAGAGGTCTGGTTAAGGAGGATCCGAGAGGGAGGAGGAAGCCGGGAGGGTGAGGAGTCGCTGAGGCTGGCGCAGAGTGTCTCCAGAAGCAGGGAGCAGCCCTTTTGATGGTGACCTGGCTGTGTAGGGTTTTTGACACGCTCACCCCACAGACTTTCCCACATCTGCATGGCCGCTCTGACCGTCCACATCCGTGGTGAGGGTCCCTCCCTTGCCTGCCATCGCCCCATCCTCCCTACTCAGTAGACTCGTGTTGTGTCCATCCCTCCTGTCCCTCCTCTGCTTCCCCAGCTCCTGTCTCAGAGTCCCCCAGGCTCTTGGGTCTCCCCCTGTGTCTTGTGTAAGAGTCAAGCGTGCTCCTGTCTGTTTCCTAGCTGAGTTCCTCGCAAGCAGGAACCACACTGCCGCCTCCTCTGACTCCCTGGCTCTGAGCGAAGGCTCTGGCGACGGTAGCCGTGAGAGGAATATTTGCTGAGTGACCCCAGGAATGCGTGGTGTCAGCTTAAAGGCCAGTGCACCCAAAGCTGACCCAAAACATTCTCTGACAACCGGAGCCACCCAGCCGGGGGATGCGTTCTGCCTTTGAAGGTAGTGAGTAGCCCATCCCTAGAAGTACCCAAGAGGAGAAGGATCAGACCCTATTCAGGGTGGGAAATGGATGAGGGGATTCTAGAAGTCAGGGAGAGGGTCTGACTACCCATCCGCTAAGACAGCCTCCACTCTGGGGCCTCCAGCCTGAGAACAAGGCCGGAGCCGCCATCATCAGAAGCTGTCAGATTCACAGTCAGAATTCCGGACGGTGACACTTAGTTAATCTGGAAATATTTGCTAACCTATTATGAATAACAATATTTGCAGCTTAAAATGCTTACCCTCCATAGCTCCAGAGTGTGAAGATGTGCTTCTACCCAGACAAAGATGTGTTCGCTCCTATCCGAGCAAATTGACACAGGGAGCTTATGAGCCTAATTGCTGGCATCTCAGGCTGATTTGCATCCCCCGGGGCCACGCTGATAACTTGGCTAAACAAATACAGGAGGTGCTGTAAGGACAGGCTCACAGGGCCAGAGGGCTCCATGGAGACACGTGGTGGGGAAGTTTTTCAGGCCCCTCACCAAACCCCCTGCTATGCTCTTAAGGTCTGTGTCCTCCCCGAATTCACGTGCTGAAATCCTAACCCCCTACATGAGGGGATTAGGAGGGGTTAGGTTATGAGAGTGGAGCCCACAGAAATGGGGTGAGTGCCCTTATAAAAAGGACCCCAGGTGGGGTCAGTGCCTTATGCCTGTAATCCCAGCACTTTGGGAGGCTGAGGCGGAAGGGTCTCTTGAGGCTGGGAGTTCAAGACTAGCCTGGGCAACATAGCAAGACCCCATCTTTACAAAAAAATATATAAATAAATAGGTTAAAGGGACCCCAGAGCTCTTTGCCCCTTTTCTGCCATGGAAAGATATAATATATGAAGTGTGCAATCTGTAACCCGGAGGAGGGCCCTCGCAGAACCTGACCATGCTCGCACTCTGACCTTAGGCTGCCGGCCTCCAGATCAGGGAGAAATAAATTTCTGGTGCTGCTTTTTTTTTTTTTTTTTGAGACAGAGTCTGGCTTTGTTGCCCAGGCTGGAGTGCGATGGTGTGATCTCGGCTCACTGCAGCTTCCGCCTCCCAGGTTCAAGTGATTCTCAAGCCTCAGTCCCCTGACTAGCTGGGATTACAGGTGTCCACCACCATGCCTGGCCAATTTTTGTATTTTTAGTGGAGATGGGGTTTCACCATGTTGGCCAGGCTGGTCTTGAACTCCTGACCTCAAGTGATCCACCTGCCTCGTCCTCCCAAAGTGCTGGGATTACAGGCGTGAGCCACCAAGCCTAGCCCTAAATTTCTGTTTTTGATAAGCCACTCAGTCATTGTCCAAGGTCATTAGAGTTCCCAGACACTAAGAGGCTCCACACGCCTGTGGATGAGGGTCTGTCTTCCCTGAGGAAGGGTCAATGGCCTGCTCAAATCTATGTCCACGGAGAAAGATGTTTGCACAGAATGTGGAGCCCAGAGGAGACACAGATCTGTCAAGTGCCCCCCGGGAGCTTGTGCCAGAACGTACAACTCAAGCCGGTGTCAACGTGAAGGAAACTCGGTGGCGTAACTGCAGAGACCACAGATAGCTTGCTTTAGAGCCTTGCGTCTCCTATGATGGGGACATCCACAGCTTCACAGCCTCCAGCCCCAACGCCCAGGACGGCCGAAGCAAGAGCCGCTTCCTGTAGCTCCAGCTGATATCCAGGGGCTTCCCTGCTCTCTCTCTGGCCCAATTCATGCCTCCTCTAAACCTTTGCTGTGGCCAGGGTTTAGAGGGGACATTGCTGGCCCCACCCAGGCGCAAGGTCTGAAGGTGGAGAAAGATGGCTTCCCTAAGACAAGCAGGGATACTCTTACAAGAAAGACAGAAAAGAGATACTGGGGCTGGGCTCAGTGGCTCACGCCTGTAATCCCAGCACTTTGGGAAGCTGAGGTCTGCTGATTACAAGGTCAGGGGTTCAAGACCAGCCTGTCCAATATGGTGAAATCCCATCTCTACTAAAAATACAAAAAAAATTAGCTGGGTGTGGCGGCACATGCCTGTAATCCCAGCTACTTGAGAGAATGAGGCAAGAGAATTGCCTGAACCAGGGAGGCAGAGGTTGCAGTGAGCCAAGATCATACCACTGCACTCCAGCCTGGGCGACAGAGCAAGACTCCGTCTCCAGAAAAAAAAAAAGGTATAGTAAAAATACGATATTATCATTGACGTGACCACTGTCACCAATGCACACTGCCTTTGACTGAAGCAGTATGTGGTGCATGGCCGTCAATTATGGAGATTGAGATTCGTGCACTAGAGAAAATAAAGCTAGGTGAGCTGGGAGTGAGAGGTCTGCAGGGCAGGGCGCATTGGAGCAGGTTGTCAGGAAATGCCTCCCCAAAGAGAGCGCGTTTGCACCAGAGCCAAGTGACAAGAGGAAGCTGCCATGCACGGATCTGGGGGCTGGAGGGTGGGTCAGGGGGACAGCCAGAGCAAAGGCACCAGGGACGGAGGGGCTTCATGGGCAGCAGGGAATCCCACGGGAGCCCTCTGGGTCTGGCTTGCCAGCTCTCTGGTCCTCTACTGGACACCCCAGAGCAAGCTGGCCCCTGCCTGGGACTCCCTAAACACACCACCCCCAGAGAACCAGAGGCAGAGGAGCTGCTTTGCCTGAGTTCCACAGGAAAGTCAGACTGCCCTGAGAACAGACACACACTCATTTTCATCACTGTTCCTCAAGCAAGTAGATTTTGTTTTAAAGCAAACAGAGTTGTCAAGTTGGCCAAGTTTGTTGTTTGTTACCCAAACTTCCCCTTTAAAGCTTCTGCAGGACAGAGCAGGACCCTGGGCCCCTTGTCAATTCTCTGACTTTAGGGAAGAGTCTGATTAACCGAGGCTGGCCTGCGGGCTTGAAAGTGGCCTCTGGCCAGGCCAGCGTGGGAGCAGAGACCGTAACAGGGCCTTTTTTTTTTTTTTTTTTTTTTTAGGCAGCATATCACTCTGTCACCCAGGCTCAAGTGCAGTGGCACAATCTTGGCTCACAGCAACCTCCGCCTCCAAGGTTCAAGAGATTCTCCTGCCTTAGCCTCCCAAGTAGCTGGGACTACAGGCCTGTGCCATCACACCTGGCTAATTTTTGTATTTTTAGTAGAGATGGGGGTTTCACCATTTTGGCCAGGCTGGTCTCGAACTCCTGACCTCAAGTGATCCACCTGCCTCGGCCCTGTGTCTTTTTTGTTATTTGTAATTGTCACTTGTCCAGTGTTTTGGGGTGCACATTTACAGAGCAAAACCTGCTAGAAAGCTTTAAAGCACAGCACACTCATGATTCTTGAGATAGATGTAGCTATCGGTCGGTCTATCAATTATCTCTCTCTCTCTCTAGCCATCTGTTCATCTGTCCATCCATCCATCCATCCATCTGTCCATCCATCTACCTATCTATCTGTGTATCTATTTATCTATCTATCTGGAGAGTGATTGTAGATAGATAGAGGTATAGATACAGAAACTGGAAGCTATCTCCTGAAAATTGAAAGGCATCCACCACTTTGGTCCATGGTGATGCAGCCCCATGGGTGGGTTTGGAGACATTAGCAGGCAGGTCAGGAAGCATCTGGGAGCCAGGGAGCCTTCCCCAGACCTCTGGCATCCACCTCTAGGCTTTTCTCCTGCACTCTTAACACTGAAGGTCTCGCCCACTTATGCCCTAGACTCCTCCTTCTAGAGGGGCTTGGGCTGTGTTCACAGGGCCAGCAAGGCCAGGAAGCCAGCACTTACATTACCTAAGAAGTCACCAAGCACAGGACCCCAAGGCTCGGGGCTACTTGGCAGCGACAGCTGCAGGGAAGATGAGAGACACGCAGCAGCAGGCCACCGGGCCGGGCTCCGACACCACCTGGAGGAGACGTGGCAGCCTTACATCCAGGAGTCTCGCCCTGGCTGGCAGCATCTGTGGTCCTTCAGTAGGCAGCTGGATGTGGCTGCTTTGCAGGTGGTCTTTCACAGCACCTAGAGTACCCCTGCTCACTCATCTGTGAATCGAGGATGCCACTCTCACTCTGCCTGTCTCGCTGTCACTCAGCACTCAGCAGGCATCAGGCATGGCGGCTCACACCTATAATCCTGGCACTTTGGGAGGCTGAGGTGGGAGAATCTTTTGAGGTCAGGAGTTCAAGACCAGCCTGGGCAACACAGTGAGATCCCATCTCTACCAAAAAGTAAAAATAAATTTAGCCTGGAGTGGTGGTGCATACCTGTGTCCCAGCTACTCAGGAGGCTGAAGTGGAAGGATCGCTTGAGCCCAGAAGGTTGAGGCTGCAGTGAGCTACTATCACACCACTGCACTCCAGCCTGGGGACACAGTCAGACCCTGTCTCAAATAAATAAAATAAAATAAAAGACCAGGGGCTGAGTGTGGTGGCTCATGCATGTAATCCCAGCACTTTAGGAGGCCAAGGCAGGTGGATCACGAGGTCAGGAGTTCCAGACCAGCCTGACCAACGTAGTGAAACCCAGTCTCTACTAAAAATACAATTAGCTGGACGTGGTGGTGTGCACCTGTAATCGCAGCTATTCAGGAGGCTGAGGCAGGAGAATCGCTTGAACCCAGGAGGCGGAGGCTGCCGTGAGCCGAGATCACGCCACCGCACTCCAGCCTGGGTGACAGAGTGAGACTCCATCTCAAAAAAGACAGAAAAACAGGCCAGGCATGGCGCTCATGCTTGTAATCCCAGCACTTTGGGAGGCTGCGGTGAGTGGATGAACTTGAGCCGAGGAGTTTGAGAGAGCCTGGGCAACATGGCAAGACCGCCTAATTTAAAAAAAAAAATTAAAAATAAATAAAAAACAGTGAACATATATGTTTGGAGCATGTACTATGAGGTCATGAGAAACAAAGGTGGAAGAATGATTGGAAGACCCGCCTCTGGCCTCCCCAGCACTGACAGGGTGAGCTTATGACAGGGCTTCCCGCCTGCACACCACCAGCCTGCACGTGGGACACGGGACCTCCTCTGGGACACGCAGCCTATCTGAGGGCGGAGACTGAACATGGTCTACAGCAGGCGTGCCACCCTCCAAGCCAGCACAGGGCTCATGAAAATCCCGTCCTGAAAGATTTCTGCATTTTATAAGGAGTGCTCAGTGTCACCGGAATGTGAAGCTGTGGGGTCAGATCAGCTTTGATTCCCCCAGCATATGGCGTGATGTGGTGTTCCTGGGGGAGGCCCGGGAGGTCTAGGAATAGGAAATGGTTGGGACGGGCTGGGCGCGGTGGCTCACGCCTGTAATCCCAGCACTGTGGGAGCCGAGGCAAGTGGATCACCTGAGGTCAGGAGTTCGAGACCAGCCTGACCAACATGGCGAAACCCCGCCTCTACTGAAAATAGAAAATTAGCCGGACATGGTGGCAGGTGCCTGTCATCCCAGCTACTGAGGTGACTAAGGCAAGAGAATTGCTTGAACCTGGAAGGCAAAGGTTGCACTGAGCCCAGATCATGACATTGCAGCCTGGGTTACAAGAGCAAAAGAAAGAGAGAGAGAGAGAGGGAGGGAGGAAGGGAAGAAAGAGAGAGAGAAAGGAGAAAGAAAAGAAAGAAGGAAGAAGGAAGGAAGGAAGGGACTAAACCAACTTTTCAAGGTTTTTTAAGAGTCCAAAGATTCTCCAAGACTCGCTCCACTTTCCCTGTCTAGAAAGGCTGATTCCAGCCAGGTGTGGTGGCTCACGCCTGCAATCCCAGCACTTTGGAAAGCTAAGGTAGGAGGAAGCTTGAGCCCAGGAGCTGAAGACCAAACTGGGCCACAGAGGGAGACCCCATCTCTACACTTTAAAAAATAAAGATAAAAATGCTGGTTCCTAGTAGCCCGACCTTGCCTGTTCATGCCAGCTCTTGGTCTGTCCCCATGGACCAAGCTCCAGATCCCTTGAAGGCCACCGCTCTCCAGCCTTCAGTCCAGGGTCACTGTTCCTAAGGGCATGCGCAGCCTGACCAGGTCCTCAAACGAGGGAGGCAAAGGGACAATGTTCCAGGATGGGCCCTTATGTCTGCTGGTGATGTCAGCAAGCCCAGGGCCCAGTGTGCCCCTGTGCCCTCCTCTAGGTGGGTTTGGGCAGCGTGGAGCAGAGGGTACAGTGAGCTGGTCTGACCCCGCCTGTGCTGGGAGGGAGGGGCCTGCATTGCACAGTCTGGTCGTGGGGGCGCTCAGTTTCTGTTCTGTATTTTTACATTCTAATTATTTCATACATGGCCTTCTGATGGACTCATTTACTGGGAAGCTAAAGATACCCTTCAATGCCTAAAAATAAACCTGATCTGCTAAAAATTCAGCATTTCTCTTCGTCGCCTCCACCAGCTGGTCCTGTCTGCTTTCACTCCAACGCCATCAAACAAGATTTACAAAAGCCAGCGCATTTACACCGGCCTGAAGAGCAGATTCTCTTTATCTTCAATTTGCCAAAATATTTTGGGGTTCTTATTTTTGAGGCTTTCTTTTCTTTTCTTTTCTTTTCTTTCTTTCCTTCCTTTTCTTTCTTTCTTTTTTCTTTCTTTCTTTTTCTTCTTTCCTTTTTCTTTTTTCGTTCTTTCTTCCTTTCTTCTCTCCCTCCCTCCCTCACTTCCTTCCTTCCTCTTTTTTCCTTTCTTTTTCTTTTTCTCTCTTTCACTTTTTTCTTTTCTTTCTTCTTCCCTTCCTTCTTCTTTTTTTTTTTTTTTAACAAGTCACTTCTCCTGTTCCTTTAGTCTAGTATTTAAGAAAACTTTTGTCCAAGTACAAGCTTCCAAAGTGTTCTCCCTCTGGTCTGTCACACGTTCTTTTCTTCCTTCAATTATTTTAAGACACTCTCCCAATTTCTATGAGTATCCTGCAGATCGCCTGAAGGCCAGTTAAGAATAAACCACTAAACCCATAAATTACATTCCCCCTCATTTCCAGAGGAACCCTTTTACATAAATATCTGCCATAGAAATAAATCAGATAAATTAATAAGAACTCCCGTCTCCCCCCAAACCAAACAGTGAACAGTAATGGTTATCAGACCAGTTGAAAGAATAAACCTATTAAATAAATAAATTTGCTCTACACCAATTTATGTCACCAATGTACTTAAGGGGAAACCTTTTAAAAGAATAGATTTACAGTGCACACACAGATCTCCACTGGGCATGTGTAATTATGCATAAGAAAGACATTACTTTTAAAGTGGATGAATGGGCGATACTTTTTTGATTTACTGCTGGAAACAGAAAATGGTAATGGCATGAAATAAGCGTTTGCAAACCCATTTCGGAAGACAGGAAATGCTTGATTTACCTAGGGCACCCATCATGTTCTGTATTTCAGATCGAAGTAGATAAATGGGAAGGCAAATGGATATTTGGGGGGAAATCTATAGCCTTTCTGTCAACTCTGCAAGTTAAATGTTTGGAATAAAAACGCAGAGAGTGTCTATGTGCAAGGAAGAAGTTGTAATTTATTAGCAATCGAGCAAATGGAAGCGGGCAGTGGTTACCTGGGAAGGTGAGGATTTCACAGACATGAGGGCCCTGGGCTGCATCCACAGTTCCTGATGTCTTTAGCTATGAAATCAGGTGGCCGGCCGGTCCTTCCCGCCCCCCAGGCCACCTAAAAGCTGCACTGAATGCTGTTCTTGTTCTGACCTCTTACTTGTACTTTATGTTATTTTATTTTTACTTTTATTTTTTGAGACAGTCTCTCTCTGTCACCCAGGCTGGAGTGCAGTGGTGAGATCTTGGCTCACTGCAACCTCTGCCTCCCGGGTTCAAGCAATTCTCCTGCCTCAGCCTCCCGAGTAGCTGAGACTACAGGTGCCTACCGCCATACCCGGTTAATTTTTTTTATTTTTAGTAGAGATGGGGTTTCACCATGTTGCCCAGGCTGGCCAGGCCTCCCAAAGTGTTGGGATTACAGGTGTGAGCCACTGCACCTGGTCTCTTACTTATACTTTAAAACTCTGCCTGCAACACCGCCCATCAAAAGAAAAAGATGGTTGCTTTTTAAGGTGGTTGGACATTGTTTTCATGGAGGCTACAAGGAGCTATGAGCCTTAGTGTCACTAATCAATATCATGTCCAAGCCATAGTTGAACAACTGTACATGAACCTGTATCGGTTATGACTCACAGCCTTCTACAACATTTTCATACAACTCAGTATCTTCCAAAGAAGAGATTAATGTCTAGACACAAATTTATCCAGTATTCCAGAAGCGGTGTCTACACTCAAATAGAGAATTAAAAGTGGAGCCCAAATCTTGCGTTCCTAAGTGCAACCCTCCCTTCCTGAATCAACTAAGTCATCTGACCCACTGTAAGGCTGACCGAATGGATGGAAAAGCAGGCCCAGGGTCAGGGTTAGCAAGTCTCCCGCAACCTGCCAGGCTGGCCGCCTCACCATGGGCAGTGAAGGCAGCAGCCTGGCTTACAGCCTATGGGGTTATATAGGAGGTTGCAGGTAGCCGGGTGCTACTCTAAGAAAAACTGCATCTTGGTTCTTAGGTGCTGACATTCTGCTTAATTGGGTCACCACCCTGGGTTCGAGAGTTGGGTGTGGTCACACCTGGAACCCAGGTGCCCTGTTTGCAAGGCTTGAGGCTGTTTTTGTTGTGAGTTCAGCTTAGCAGGGGAGAATGGGGAGGGGGTTTATGGGCTTCCCTTGCTGTGACCCTAACACCAACTATATCCTCTGTGAGTTTTACCCTTTTGGACACAGGGACACATGTCCAGAGTCAGAGTTAAACAGGTTGGGATCATGGCCCAGATTTTTTTTTTTTTTTTTTTTTGAGACAGGATCTCACTCTGTCACCCAGGCTGGACTGCAGTGGCACGATCTCTGCTTACTGCAAACCCCGCCTCCTGGGCTCAAGTACTCCTCCTGCCTCAGCCTCCCAAGTAGCTGGGACCACAGGCGTGCACCATCATGCCCTGCTATGTGGCCCAGATTTCCATATCAGCTCTGTTAGTCACCAGCTAGATCACACATTCTCTCCAAGCCTCAGTTTCCACATCCCCCAAATTGATATAATCATCTCTGAGCCTGTGATGGTTAAATGAGATAATATATTAAAGAAACTTGGCAGGACGCAGTGGCTCACGCCTTTAATCCCAGCACTTTGAGAGGCTGAGGTGGGCAGATCACAAGGTCAAGAGATCAAGACCATCCTGGCCAACATGGTGAAACCCCGTCTCTACTTAAAAAATACAAAAATTAGCTGGGCGTGGTGGTGTGCACCTGTAGTCCCAGCTACTCGGGAGGCTGAGGTTGTAGTGAGCAGAGATCGTGCCTCTGCACTCCAGCCTGAGCAAGACTGTCTCAAAAAAAAAAAAAGAAAGAAAGAAACTTAACAACGTTGCGCAGTCAGTAAATAGTGACAATTACCATGTTTTTCTTTTTCATCATCAGGCAGAAATGCCAAAAGTGCTGACCAGGTGACAGTCTAGGTGCCAAGCCCTGTCCTACCTGCTCTGAGGCTCTGAGATGGAGACCACAGGGCTCTGTCTCGGGGCAATTACGTTTGCTCTTATACATGAGAAACAGGAAATACTAGGTGGTACACATGAATGCCACAGCAGCTCAGCAACAAGGGGTGTGAGTTGAGCCTTGACTTGCACGTAGAGTCAGGATAGACAGAGGGAGGACATTCTAGGCAGTAGGTCCTGCACAGGCAAAGGCCTGGGGCAAGCCTCTGGGACGTGGAAGAGAGAAGTGTCTCTGGAGGTGAAGATATGGGGAGTGTCAGAGAGCTACGGCCAGAACACAAGGAGCCCCGGAGACTGCCCCTCAGAAGCCAACATGCGGGCCACTGCGTCACCATCAGGAGCCTCTCTCGCGATCCTCCCAGCCCCAGGGGCCACTCTCTGTGTAAAGGTTTTCCTTGATGGGGCCAGAGCCACCCCCTCTTTCGCCTGTATGACTCAGTCACCAGGCAGATACCCCCACCGCAGCTCAGGGTCATGAACACCCATGCCCAACTCTGGCTGGCTTGACTGGCTTGCTCACGCCCACATAGGAGGGTGTGCTGGGAGCATGAAGGAACTCAGGAGTTGGCAGATTTATACAGTCAGAATGCACTAATATCTTTTGACCAGCTTCAGAATAAATACGGCCCAACCAATTGTCGTTTTTATGGGTATTTACAATCGAGGCACTTTGTAAACCCAAGAACTAGTATTTCCCACAGGAAATCTGGCTCTCAATTCTTGATAAATTATTGGAAATCCAAACCAGCCCCAGCTCAGGGGTTTCTCTCTCTATGAGTGGCTCCAGAGGTGTGGCCTGAGCCAGAACTAGGCTCGCCTCCGGCTGAAATCTCTGAGGGTGAGCAACCTCCAGGCACTTAATAATACGGAGAGTAATCATCACAAGCACTTCACTAGCAATTACTTGGTCAGGGCACTCTTCCAAGCCCTTTCAAAGTATTAGCTCATTTAATCATCAAAACAGCCTTACAGCATAGGTACTATTATTATTCCCATCTTACAGATGAGGAAACGGAGGCACAGAGGATTCCACTAAGATTCAGGACAGTTTCTCCAAGGTAAATGGGAATCCAACCCGGGTAATACTCAGAGTGCTTTCTGTTACAAGTTTAAAAGCCCAAATAAAACTGACATTTAAGCAAAAATAACAACAATGTATTAGTTCATGTACATGGAAACGGCATGGGGGCGGTGTGAGGCAGGAGCGCCTCCACCTATGTCATCAGTTTCCTAATACTCCCAGTTCCTGATCCTTTGCTCCCTGGTCATCCTCACAGAGTGCTCCTTTTGCAGGGGACCCAGACTTTAAAACCTAACCTATGCAAATCAAGCAAGAAAGTGGAAGTCAAGCCCTTGGACTCGTCTGTTTTCATTGGTCAGATCGGATCACGTGCACTGTAGCCATGACCCACTCAGAGAGGCCAGAGGATGCCGTTTGCTATTGGCTGAGCATGGGGGCGAGACCCCCCGCTGTTCAAGGTTGAGCTGGATCTGGCAATGCTCTCCACCTGCGACTTCCCCCCCGGCCCCCCCCCCCAGCCCCCCCGCCAAAGGACCCAGCGTGCAGTCGCCACCCCAGGGGCCTGTCCCCCCCCAGCAGTGCAGTCACCCTCCGGTGCAGGGACAGGGGCAGGGATACTGTGCCACTTCCCCAGGTCAGAGACCAACAGTCGGCCCTGCCTCAGTTTCCCCATCCTCTAGCAACAAGGAAGACCCACGACTGCCTCCCGTTTACCCTTGAGGCTTCTGGGGCTTTCCTGAGGCTGAGTTGCCCTCAGTGGCTGGACTGCCCAGCCACCTGCAGGGAGTTTGCAGGCGCTGGGACCCGGGTTCTCCCTCAGTTCTGCACCTGCCTAGCCCTGGGACCTTGTACCAAGAAGTCACTTCCGTGGCAGAATGCATCTTACATCAACGTGTACCTGGTTTTACTTCTTGTAGTCTCTCAAATCTGATATTGTCAAACGTCTGCTTCACAAATCATGACACAATGTGTCACTCAAGCCCAAATGCCACCCAGGACAGGGAGAGTCAAGACAACTTCAGCGGCCAAGAGGAGGCAGCAGAAGTGAGGCCATGTCCCTAGATCAAGCTTTGCCTGCAGGCGGCGGCTCGATGGATTTGACAAGGAGCAGTCGGGCTCCACGCTGTGCCGGCTCACCACATTCCAGTCATGGGGTCCAGATGCTTCGGGCACTGGGTCCCCCAAGCCCACGGGTGTGTGTCTTCATAATCTCAGCTGGACAGCTCTGCAGCTCTCTGCCCGTCATGCCTGCTGTGCAGAACAGGCATTTCCATCCCTCCCCAATGTTGCTCAAGAGAACATTCCAACACAAACATCCAAACTCAACAAACATACTTTTTTTTGACACTTCGAACCTTTTGTTTAAAAAGCCAACAAATGTTGCAGCAAAGCAAAGCCCTCTCCCCACTGTGCTCATGGTGTAGGGGCTCCCCTGTCACTAATGGGGGCCATGGGAGCCTCGGTCCTCTGAGTCCTTGCCTGCCCGTTGGCAGCCCTGGCGGGCCTGAGTCCTGGGGGATGACACCTGGACCCTGACAGTGACACCACAGCCCCAGAGTGCCCAAGAGGACACGGAGAGGGGAACGTCCCAATGCTGGAGCTCTCCCTGCTCCAAGTGAGAGGCAGAGATGGCTGGGCTGGGGCCAAGGGCTTGTCAGGATCCTGGGGTGGGTACTGGAGTGACCCAGGTGACATCCACAGGTCCCGGGACTGAGTGGATGTGGGGGATGAAGGTGGAGTCAAGATGCTGCCTGGGGCTAGGTATGGTGGTTCACACCTCTAGCCCTAGCACTTTGGGAGGCCGAGGTGGGAGGATTGTTGAGGCCAGGAGTTCGAGGCCAGCCTGGTCAACATAGGGAGATCACATCTGTAAAAGAAATACAAAAGTTAGCCAGGCACCGTTCCCCTTGTAGTCTCAGCTACTCCAGAGGCAGAGGCAGGCAGGAGGGTTGCTTAAGTCTGGAAGCTCGAGGCTGCAGTGAGCCATAATCGTACCATTGCACTCCAGCCTCGCTGACAAAGCAACACTCTGACTCAATTAAAAATTAGCCAGGTGCAGTGGCTCATGCCTATAATCCCAGCACTTTGGGAGGCCGAAATGGGAGGATTGATCACTTGAGGCTAGGATTTCAAGACTAGCCTGATCAACATAGTGAGACCCCCCCCCCCAATCTCTAATGATAATAATAATTCTTAAAAATTAGGCTGGGCACCGTGGCTCATGCCTGCAATCCTCGCACTTTGGAAGACTGGGGTGGACGGATCACTTGAGGTCAGGAGTTTGAGACCAGCCTAGCCAACATGGTGAAACCCCATCTCTACTAAAAATACAACAATTATCTGGGCGTGGTGGTGCGTGCCTGTAATCCCAGCTACTCGGGAGGCTGAGGCAAGAGAATCACTTAAACTTGGGAGGTGGAGGTTGCACTGAGCCAGGATCTCGCCTTTGCACTCTGGCCTGGGTACAAGAGCGAAATTCCATCTCAAAAATGAAAATGAGGGCTGGGAGCGGTGGATCACACCTGTAATCCTAGCACTTTGGGAGGCCGAGGTGGGTGGATCACCTTAGGTCAGGAGTTCAAGACCAGCCGGGCCATCATGGTAAAACCCCATCTTAAAAAAAAAAAAAAAAAAAAAAAGGAAAAGCAAAATGAAAAAAAGAATGCTGCCTGAGGTTCTGGGGCAGAAACATGGCAAGAGCGCATTCACAAGGAGAGGGCCCAATCCCTCCAGCTGCCAAGGACACATAGAGGGCCTGCTCCATGTGCAGGGTGTCATAGTTGGCCCGGGGTGGGCTGAGGTCATACAAGAGGCGCCGGCATGTACCGAGCCGCTCCCAGTGGTGGAGCTCCCTCTCTGAACACCTGGAAGGACAATTTTCTCACCTGGGTCCTGAATCTGGAGCTAACTCCACCAAGAAGGCCTGGAGGAGTGCAGGCCACCCCACACCTCCTCTCACCTCGCCAGCGAGGCCAGAGCTCCAAGGGGCTGCCTGCTGTTCAGCTATCAGTAAAGAAGTTAGTTCCCCAGTGCCCATGTGCTCTCTACCTCACCGCACAGGGCGTAGGGCAAGCGTCAGGCATCCTTCAGTCCTTGTTCTTAACACCACTGGAACCTTGACGTATGACACATCCTTCTATAGACAGTGCTGGGGCTTCAGCTGTGTCTGGGGGAGCACAGAGAGGAGCAGGGTGTGTTGTTTGTTTGCTTGTTTGTTTTTGAGACAGAGTCTCACTCTGTTGCCCAGGCTGGAGTGCAGTGGCATGATCTTGGCTGGGATTCTCCTCCCAGTTACTAGCAATTCTTCTGCCTCAGCCTCCCAAGTAGTTGGGATGACAGGTGCCTATCACCATGCTTGGCTAAATTTTGTATTTTCAGTAGAGACGGGGTTTCACCGTGTTGGCCAGGCGGGTCGTGAACTCCTGACCTCAGGTGATCCACCCGCCTCGGCTTCCCCAAGTGCTGGGATCACAGGCATGAGCCACCGTGCCCAGCCTACCAGTTTTTAAAATAATGATTTTGGCCAGGTGCAGTGGCTCATGCTTGTAATCCCAGCACTTTGGAAGGCTGGGGCAGGTGGATCACTTGAGGTCAAGAGTTTGAGACCAGCCGGGCAAAATTGGTGAAACCCCGTCTCTACTAAAAATATAAAAATTAGCCAGGTGTAGTGATGTGCATCTGTAATCTCAGCTACTCGGGAAACTGAGGCAGGAGAATCACTTGAACCCAGGAGGCGGAGGTTGCAGTGAGCTGAGATTGTGCTATTGTACTCCAGCTTGGGGACAGAGCAAGACTCCGTCTCAAAATATAAATAAAGAAAGGAAATAAAATAATGAATTTGGAATACAAGGCAGAGGTGACTGTATAATTGCTCATTCCAACCAGGACACTTCCAAGGGCGAAACGGCAACAGGCAGGAGCCAGAATGCTCCAGGGCAAACCCTAAACCATGTTCATTCTGCCCCAAGGTGACTTGTGAGGGTTCCTTTTGGCTTAAGTCCCATTATCAAGCCACCGCTTTGAGCATATTTCATTAGTTTCGGTTCGTTGCAGCCATTCTTCTTACTAATACTTAAATTGCGCCATCTTTGGCCTGTAGGGAAATCAACACTTTGAAACACCTATCCTCATCCTAAGGCCATGAAGTCCCAGGTCTGATGCGCTACTCTTTTCCGAGTGCATGCGCACAACCCTTGGCACTATTAAAATAAGCAGCGTTCATTCTTGCCCTTCCAAAGTGTTCTGGACACTGGTGGAGGCCATGCGGTGCCTGGGGGCATGCTCAAGGGGCCAGGGACATCAGTAAAGACAGGAAGCCACTTAGGGATGGCCCAGGGGACTGCAAAGACCCCACGGGTAGTCAGGAAGGAGGAAGCCACTTACGCTGGTACCTGGCAGGCTGCTGGCAGAGGATGCACTTGAGCTCTGTTAGGAAGCCATTTGAACTGATCAGAGCGGGGCCACACCACAAGGGAGCCAGCTGCCCCTTCCGGCTCCCTGGAGCTGTGGGTATGCAGTGATCCAGCAGCCTTCCTCAGGCCAGCCCCTCCCCACAAGAGGATGTGCCCCACCCCTAGCCTGGGCCCGCTTCCTGACCACATGCTGGGTACTTCACACTCCAGAATGCTCTGTTCTAATGGCCCTGGATGGTGTACCCATAGGTCAGTGGTTTTCAAAGCAGGGGAGGCGATTTTGCACCCTGGAAGACATTTGGCAAGGTCTGGAGACATTTCTGGTTTCTAGAGCAGAGGGTACAAGCTAAGGAAGCCACTAAACAGCCTATGATGTACAGGTAAACAGCCTACGATGAGCAGGACGGCCTCACAATAAACAGCTATGGGCCAGGCGTGGTGGCTCATGCCTGTAATCCCAGCACTTTGGGAGGCTGAGGTGGCGGATCACCTGAGGTCGGAAGTTTGAGACCAGCCTGACCAACATGGAGAAACCCGGTCTCTACTAAAAATACAAAAATTAGCCAGGCGTGGTGGCAGGCGCCTGTAATCTCAGCTACGCGGGAGGCTGAGGCAGGAGAATCACTTGAACCTGGAAGGTGGAGGTTGCAGTGAGCCAAGATCATGCTATTGTACTCCAGCCTGGGCAACAAGAGCAAAACTCCATCTCAAAAAAAAATAAAAGTTGCCATTGGGGTCCCCCTTTCTCTAGCCCAGCCTGTGCTGTGTGAGGGATGGCCCTGACCGTCAGAGGAAATGGAGGCTGCGTTCCTCGGTGGGCAGCGCTGGTAACCATGAATAAGAGGGAGACGTGCCCACCAGCTCTGGCCTGGCGGGGTCCCCAGGCCGGCTCTCCTCCTGCCCAAGGGCAAGGCTGGCTGCGTGTCCGCCACTGGCCAGCAGAGGGCGCGGGCGAGGTGCCCACGGAGGGCGGCAGGCGGCGGGCGGCGGGCGGCAGGCGGCGGGCCGGCTCCAGGAGCGGCGCACAGGCGGCGGGAAGCTGCAACCTGGAGGGCCCTCCCTCTGGACAGCCCTGAACCCCGCCACACACCCACGGCTGATGGCGCGGTCAGTTCTGTTTGCCGCGCTTTCTGCCATCACTCTTGTTATGTTAAACTGCTCTGACCAGGTCTCCACTTTCTGTCCCATTTTGCACATTTTGCATTTTGTTTTATTTGAGATGGAGTCTCGCTCTGTCGCCCAGGCTGGAGTGCAGTGGCTCGATCTCGGCTCCCTGCAACCTCCACCTCCTGGGTTCAAGTGATCCTCCTGCCTCAGCCTCCTGAGTAGCTAGGGTTACAGGTTACCACCGCCCAGCTCATTTTTGCATTTTTTGTAGAGACGGGGTTTCACTATGTTGGCCACGCTGGTCTCGAACTTCTGGCCTCAAATGATCTGCCCCCCTTGGCCTCCCAAAGTGCTGGGATTACAGGTGTGAGCCCTTTTGTGAAAAGAAAAGTCAGATCCCTCACACAGAGTCCAGGGAGGGAGAGTCCCGTGGGCTGGGGGCTGAGAGGCGGGGAGAGGGGCTGAGCTGGGCTGTAGGAGTTAGAGGTTGACCCTGGACACACACTTCCCCACTGTGTGGCCCCAGGCAGGTTACTTCACCTCTCTGTGCCCTGGCTTCACCTCCTCCTCTAAAATGCGGCACTGGGACTACCTCTCAGGAGGGTCCTGAAGAGCAGCCTGGGGAGGTGCTTGGGCACGGCTGCCAGCACCTGCTGATTGTCATCACACGAGGGATAAATCTTAAGGAGACTGGAGGCCAGGTGCGGTGGCTCACACCTGTAATCCCAGCACTTTGGGAGACCAAGGCGGATGAATCACCTAAGGTCAGGAGTTCAAGACCAGCCCGGCCAACATGGCAAAACACCATCTCTCCTAAAAATACAAAAACTAGCCAGGCGTGGTGACACATGCCTGTAATCCCAGCTACTCACGAGGCTGAGGCAGGAGAATCACTTGGACTCAGGACACAGAGGTTGCAGTGAGCCGTGATCGTGCTACTACACTTCACCCTGGGCAACAGAGCCAGATTCCATCTCAAAACAGAAAAGAAAAGAAACGGGGACTGGAAGCTTACAGCCAGAAGGGGAGGCACAGGCTGGGTGAAGACCCAGAAGTGGACCAGGTGTCACTGGGAGTCAGGGCGAGGGCTTCAGAGCTGGAGACGCGGCTGCGCTTCAGAACGCTGGGCTCTCTTGGGCAATGGGGGACCCACGCCACCACTCCCAGCACTGGCCCCAAACAGGCAGCTTCCATTTCTTTCTGCTTTTTTAGAGACGGAAAACTCATCCTGCCTCAGTATGGAGCAGCCAGTAAAAGCACGTTAATCTTTAACGTGTTAGCAAAACAGCCTCCAATTTGAATATCGGCTCTTCCTCCCATCTGTGGCAGTTTGCACAGTTTTGTTTTTTTTTTTTTTTTTTTTTTTTAGAGTGGCAGAATGCCTCATCTATGCATCAGCCGGTGGCAGGCACCATTCACTGCCACAGAGCCTCCCTCAGGCCATGAGGAGCCTCCATCCCAGACCAGGGCCTGGGGTCCCACACGGGGGCTCATCTAAGCTCTACCTTAGTTAGCACAAGAGGGCCCCAGATTTGAGGATTTTGCAGATCAGTAAAAGTGCACTCAAACCAACTGGGAAGGAATATAGGGATAGATACTAGCTCGTGATTTTGTCCAGGAAAGCCATTTGAGAGAAAAAATAGACGATCATCCAAGAACGTCTTCAATTCACCAGAGAAAGAAAATTTTGATGTCAAAAGGGGAATGAAAGAATAACAGGTCTTCAAACTGAGCAAATTTAGTTTTAGGGAGACCCACCATGTTGTCTTTATTTTTATTATTTGGATGTTAAAAATAACTGGGGCGGAGGGCATGGTGGCTCATACCTGCAGTTCCCACACTTTGGGAGGCTGAGGTGGGAGGATCACCTGAGGCCAGGAGTCAAGACCAGCCCGAGCAACATAGCAAGACCCCTGTCTCTAAAATAAATTTGTATTTATTTGTTTTAAATTTATTGTACTTTTTTGGAGACACAGTTTCACTCTTTCGCCCAGGCTGGTGTGCAGTGACACTATCTCAGCTCACTGACACGTCCTCCCCTCCTGCGTTCAAGCTATTCTCATGCCTCACCCATGAGTAGCTGGGATTATTACAGGTGCACACCACTACATCTGGCTAATTTTTGTATTTTAATAGAGACGGGTTTCACCATGTTGGCCAGGCTGGTCTCGAACTCCTGGCTTCAGATAAGCCGCCTGCCTCGGCCTCCCAAAGTACTGGGATTACAGGCATGAGCCACCACGCCTGGCCTCTAAAAGAAATATTTAGATTTAAAAAAAAAAGAAACCCTGAGGAATCTGTAAGCCTACCCAATGGGGACGGTGAGTTCAGTCCCCTAGGAGTGCCCAGCTAGACCTCGGGCCTCAGCCATTCTGGGCTCGCCCGCCCCTAGCCCGCCGCCCCCTCAAAAGAACTGTGATTGGAAAATTAGTCCTTAGGAAATATATGCTACTCCAGAACTTGTCAAATGGCAAAGAATCAAGGAAGTAATAAATAGCAATATTTTATAAGTTTTAAAATGCTATTTTAACACAAATACCAGAGCAACTATAGCATAAATCAACAGAGACACCCAAAAGTATGTTTGTACAAGAAATGTAATAAGCTGGTATGAAAAACAGTGTCAACTGGTACAGATGGCAGAAAAAGCCAATATTCAAATGTATGCTGTTTTACTAACACATTAAAGATCAACATTTCGGTACCTGCTGCTCGTGATAGCAGGATTAAAAAAACACACAACACACACATATCCTCACGCGTGATATTCTAACCCAGAGAATGCAAGATTCTTAAAGAAATTGAAAAGTGCTTTCTGTACTTCATCTGGTGGTTTTAAAGCTTCTGTGGTTAGGAGGAAAATTTGCATCTGAAAATGCAGCTTTCCCCCTAGCTGCCTGAGGCTGAGAAAATTAGGAAAGCAGAATGAGGAAATATCAGGGTTGCAGTCCTCAGAAGTCCCCTTCCGGATTAGCAGTGGGAACAGAATTATCCCAAGTGAATGACTCTGGCAGTGCCTCTTCTCTCTGAGCACAGAACAGGCTTTTTTTTTTTTTTTTGAGATGGAGTCTCCCTCTGTCGCCAGGCTGGAGGGCCGTGGCGCGTTCTTGGTTCACTGCAACCTCCGCCTCCCGGGTTCAAGCAATTCTCCTGCCTCAGCCTCCCAAGTAGCTGGGATTACAGGCATGCGCCACCACGCCCAGCTAATTTTTGTGTTTTTAGTAGAGACGGGGTTTTACCATGTTGGCCAGATGGTCTTGATCTCTTGACCTCATGATCCACCTGCCTTGGTCTCCCAAAGTGCTGGGATTACGCCACCACGCCCGGCCACAGGCATTTTTTTTTTTTTGAGACGAGTCTTCCTCTGTCACCCAGGCTGGAGTGCCGTGGCATGATCTTTACTCTCTGCAACCTCTGCCTCTCAGGTTCAAGCAATTCTCCTGTGTCAGCCTCTTGAGTAGCTGGGATAACAGGCACGCGCTACCCTACCTGGCTAATTTTGTATTTGTTTTTACTGGAGATGGGGGTTTCACCATGTTGGCCAGGCTGGTCTCGAACTCCTGACCTCAAGTGATCCACCCACTTCGGTCTCCCACAGTGCTAAGATTACACACATGAGTTACTGCGCCCCGCCAGTATGGACTGTTTTTAGGAGGCTTCCAGGACTGCAGCTCCGGGGGCCCCAAAGAGCCCTCTGAGGTGGGCAGGCCAGGGAGCACTACCCCTGCACTGCCAGTGGGTGAAGAGAAACTCAAACATAGTGCACAGCTGACCGAGATCACAGGGCCTGAAGGAAGTGTGATGGGTGTGCAGACCAGGCACACAATTCAGCAAAAAGCCCCCAAGAAACTCTCAACTCCCTCTTGTGGTGTCGCCTCGTAAGCCCATGGGCCTGGGAATTGGGCAGCCTGACTTCCAATCCTCACTCCCGCTCTGCCTGACCTTAGGCAGGTGACCTCATCTCTGAGTCTCTACTGAGATGTGAGATTGACAAAACAGTCCCCGCAGCGCTAGTATGAGGACCAAAGGAGATGCGGAGGGTGAGCATGGCCAGTGTGCCTGGCAACTGTGATGTCATGTTCTGTCCAGAACAGAGACAGCCAGCCGGTGACCTGCGAGACTCAGCTCCCTTCAGATGCTTTACTTGGTTTGCCTGGTATTTTTAAAGCCTTTTTTTTTTTTTTTTAAATGAAGTCTCATTTTGTTCCCCAGGCTGGAGGGCAGTGGCGTGATCTCGGCTCACTGCAGCCTCTGCCTCCCAGGTTCAAGCAATTCTCTCACCTCAGCCTCCCACGTAGCTGGAATTACAGGCATGTGCCACCACACCTGGCTAATTTTTGTATTTTTAGTAGAGACAGGGTTTCACCATGTTGGCCAGGCTGGTCTTAAACTCCTGACCTCAGGTGATTCGCCTGCCTCAGCCTCCCAAAGTGCTGGGATTACGGGCATGAGCCACCGTGCCAGCCTTTGTAAAGTCTTTTTTTTTTTTTTTTTTGAGACAGAGTTTCGCTCTTGTTGCCTAGCTGGGAGTGCAATGACGTGATCTCAGCTCACTGCAGCCTCTGCCTCAAGTGATTCTCCTGCCTCAGCCTCCCAAGTAGTTGGGGTTACAGGCATGCGCCACCACCCCCGGCTAATTTTGTATTTTTAGTAGAGACAGGTTTTCTCCATGTTGGTCAGGCTGATCTCGAACTCCCGACCTCAGGTGATCCACCCGCCTTGGCCTCCCCAAAGTGCTGGGATTACAGGTGAGGCACCATGCCAGCCTTTGTAAAGTCTTGATTAAAGCGGAGCACAGTGGCTTACGCTTGTCATCCCAGCACCTCAGAGCAGGAGGATTGCTTGAGCGCAAGAGTTTGAGACCAGCCTGGGCAACATAGTGAGGCCTCATCTCTACACAAAATAAACACTGTCAGCTGAGTGTGGTGGCACACACCTGCAGTCCTGGCTACTTGGGAACTGAAGCGGGAGGATTGCTTGATTCCAGGAGTTCGAGCCTACAGTGAGCTACAACCATGCCAGTGCACCCCAGCCTGGGTGGCGGAGATCCTGTCTCTAAAAAACGTGATATATCCATGCAAAGGAGTATGTGGCAGTGCAGAAGCATGTGGTACACCTATCTGTACTCACGTAAGTGATGGGCTGGAAGAGAATGCCATTCACGTTACAACATCGTATTTCTGTTTTTTAGGAAGGCCATCCACAAAGTAATACTACCAATCACAGAGGCAGTTCATTACCAGGAGCAATTCTGCCCCCCAGAGAACATGTGGCAATGTGTGGAGACATTTTTGGTTGTCACACCCAGGCAGTGGGTGCCAGTAGTGTGCCTAGTGGGTAAGAAGCCAGGGATGTGGCTGAACATCCTGTAATGCGTGGGACAGCCCCCATGACACAGAGAAATCCAGCCCGATGGCCAGGGGCAGTGGCTCACACCTGTAATCCCATCACTTTGGGAGGCCAAGGCGGGTGGATCGCCGGGGGGGTCAGGAGTTCGAGACTAGCCTGGCTGGTATGTGAAACCCCATCTTTACTAATAACACAAAAATCTCTACTAATAATGCAAAAAATTAGCCAGGTGTGATGGTGGGCACCTGTAATCTCAGCTACTCAGGAGGCTGAGGCAGAAGAATCGCTTGAATCCAGGAGGCGGAGGTTGCAGTGAGCCGATATTGCACCATTGCACTCCAGTCTGGGCAACAAGAGTGAAACTGGGTTTCCAACAAAAAAAAAAAAAAAAAAAGGAAGAGAAGTCAGGGCCGGGCTCGGTGGCTCACACTTGTAATCTCAGCACTTTGGGTGGCCGAGGCAGGTGGATCATGAGGTCAGGAGTTCAAGACCAGCCTGACCAACATGGTGAAACCCCGTCTCTACTAAAAATACAAAAATTAGCCGGACGTGGTGGCGCGTGCCCGTAATCTCAGCTACTCAGGAGGCTGAGGAAGGAGAATCACTTGAACCCAGAAGGCAGAGGTTGCAGTGAGCCGAGATTGTGCTAGTGCACTCTAGCCTGGGCGACAGAGCAAGACTCCAGCTCAAAAACAAACAACAACAAAAAAGAGGAGTCCAGCCCCAAATGCTAACCATCCCAAAGCTGAGACACCTTGCTCCCAATACAGGACAATATCTGGAAGGAAACAAGTCCAATTGATGACAGAGGCTACCTCTGCGGAGGAGATGGGGTGATGCTGGTCAAAGAGAAGTTTAATTCCGTGGATAATGTCTTTACTTTACTTCCTGGAAGAATACATTTGTGTGCGATTGTATTGGTAAAATTGCCCAGGATAGAAGAAAGGAGGGAGGGTCAGAGTGGACCACAGTGGACTTGGCCCTGTCCTCACATTTTCAGGGCAGCAGAGGGGTGGGGAGGGTGGGAGTGCCAGGGCTCATGTTAGTCACTGCTGTCCTCACACACCCACCTGGAGGGCCCCTCCGCAGTAACACTCCCTGGAGTCTCTGTACTGCTCTCACAGATACCAGCAGCAGATTAGGTTTTCACCTTTCCCGTAATGAATGTGACTTATAGCAACTGTGCTGAGTGTTGTTTAAAAGAGCCTCTTTCACTGTCATTACCAGCAAATTTGTTTCAGTTTCCAAACCAACTCTATAAAATCGCCTATACCCCATGGTTACAAAGTCCCTCGATGTTTTTTTTTTTTTTTTTTTTTTTTAGTCGGGGTTTGACATTTGTTGCCCCCGCTGGAGTGCAATGGCACAATCTCGGTTCACTGCAACGTCTATTGCCTCCTGGGTTCAAGAGGTTTTCCTGCCTCAGCCTCTCATGTATCTGGAATGCCCAGTTAATTTTTTGTATTTTTAGTAGAGACCAGGTTTTACCATGTTGGCCAGGCTGGTCTTGAACTCCTGACCTCAAGTGATCCACCCATCTCGGCCTCCCAAAGTGCTAGGATTACAGGCGTGAGCCACCATGCCTGACCTGCACCTCCATCTTCCTGGGCTTGTACAGAATTCTTCAATTAACTGAGACGAGGTGACATTTGTGGTACTATGCGATGCTCATAGCACAGATGCAGGCTTCCTCTTCTGATTCCAGCAGGCACCAAGACCCAGGGCCAGGGAGGGCTGGCATGCTTTAGCGTAGCCTATGCACCCTCACCTGAACCTCTTGTAGCAAACAAAGTCACTGCAGGAAGGCAGAAGCCCCCTTTGACTCTTTTCCAAGAGACGACCACTATTAGTTTGAGTAATCACTGTTACCCAGCCAGGTAGCTGGGGTCACTACCAGACCTTTATCCTAAATTGTACACAGACGATAGATAGATAGATAGATAATTGATAAATAACTGATAGAGACAGATGATGGATATGATGGATTATAGGTAGAGAGTAAGATGAAGAGGTGGATATGATTGATAAATAATAGAGATAATAGAATAGATTATAAATAGAGATTATTTAGAGAGAGATGGACATACAGATGACTGATGGATTGAGGCACAGACAGACAATACGTTTGCAGCCACACACATCTGATGGTCTTCTGGGGCCATGCCCCCCCATACATGGTCCTGAATCACACACGTTGTTCCTTGTCTTACCTTCCCCCCCGAGGCGCTCCCCAGAGCTCTCTCTTTGTCCATTACGTTCTGCTAACACCCTCACATCCTAAAGCAAGGAGGCAGCCAGGATGAGGGCTGACGTAGCCTCGCTTACTCACCAGACATTGCTGTGTCAGCCAGCGGTGGGGACATCCCTTGACCGTAATTCACCTGCCCAGAGGGGATGCCTTTCCAGGATCCACATGGGTGCTGCAGGGGCTGGCGGCAATGGCAGCTGGCTGATCCTAAGAAAAAGCAGGGACCGCACTGGGACTTAAACCCTTAGGGGTGTTTCCAGTTGCTGGCCGTGCACAATTCCACCCCAAGCAGGCTTGGCCTTGTTTCCTTGGGCAGCTGCGTCTCCAGCTGGGGGCTCTCTGAGCCGCCTGGAGCAGTCACAGTCAGAGACTGGACCTGTTTTATTTCTTTTATTACCCTCTTGCTCTGTTGCCCAGGAGGGAGTACTGTGGCACAATCAGATCTCACCACAGCCTCGCTCTCCTGGGCCAAGAGATCCTCCTTTCTCAGCCTCCCAAGTAGCTGGGAGTACAGGTGTGCACCATCATACCTGGCTATGTCTTTTTATGTAAAGATGGGGGTTCATTATTTGGCCCAGGCTGGTCTCGAACTCCTGCCTCATCCTCCAAAGTGCTGGAATTACAGGCGTGAGCCACCATGCCCAGACTAACTGGATCTTCTTTCACCTTCCCCCACCCTGTGGGGAGGGCAGCCTGAGAATTATAATTCATAAATGACAGAGTTGGGTCCTGGGCCCAGAGGAACAGGGACTTTCCTGAGGTCCCCTAGTGAGTGAGTGACCAAGCCCCAGGCAGGGCTGGCCCGGATGCTCTGGGCGAATGCCTGGGGCCCAGCACAGCCTCTGAGCAGCTGGGCCCTCCTTTCCACCACAGTTTCCAGCCAGGGACCCTGCATGCTTTTGCACCTGGCCATATGCGAGCCAGTAGACCGTTTCACTGCCCAAGGCCAATGAGGTCCATCCATCCACCACCGTGTTACACTCACTGGACACATAATCCCTGAGTCTCTACCATGTACAGGCGCTATTCTGGGCACTGGGGAGGGAGCAGTGAGTGAAACAGTCCGGATCCCTGAATCCAGGGAGCTGAACTTCTAGACGTGGGGAGCCAGTGGGTCCCAGGAAGACAGCAGAACAAGTGACGTGATGGACAGGGAGAGGAGAGAGGCTTAGTGGAGAGGGCGCCCCTGTACATGGGGAAGAGAGTGGCCATGTGCAGATCTGGAGGATGGGAGTTACAGGCGGGGAACAGCATGTGCAAAGGGCCAGAGTCACGAGTGCTCAGCTGGAAATGGCCTGAAGGGACAGCGACTCGGGTGCTCTGAGTGGGAGGACAACCCTGAGGAGCACCCTGAGTTCTCCCAGGCTTGGGAAGATCTCCCTTCCTTTCTGTGCTCCATTATTCCAATGCCCCAGGACACCAGAGTCAGACCGCTTTGTGCACACAGGCATCAGGGCGGCAGATGGGTGGCCCAGGGCCTCCTTTGCTGAGTGGGAGCCCGGCTGGAAAGTGTCAGGGTGACAGTGACGCCCACGCCGCCTCTTCAGAGCCATCCTGTGGCCTTTTCCAGCTGGACCCACGAAGCCCACGTCACCTCCAGTCTCCAAACATGCCCCAGCCCTGGGGGCTCCGCTTGGCTCAGCGAGATCTGGCCCCACCCCTCACCCCCATCAATCTTCTCTGGGCCCCTTTGACAGAACACAGGGCCACTGCCCTGAAAACACAACAGTGACAACAGAAAGTCTGTGATTAGGGGCCCAAACTGCTGCCCCCAAAGCGGCCTTGACCGAACCATTGGCACAGTCGTTCCTAGCGAGCGGGGTGGCTGGCGGGTGAGCTGGGTGTCGTGCTGAGTCCCACCTCTGTCCCCAACTCCCTGTGCATCCTCAAGCCAGCCACCTCCCTCTCCAGCCTCAGTTTTCTCCTGGGTATGGGGAAGAATATATCAATATTAACACCGTCCAGGGTGCACTTGTGAGCTCCGTAGGGCAAATCCAGATCCCAGGCCCCTGTGCTCTACACAAACTGTCTCTGAGACAAGGCGTGGCCTGCTTCACACCCTATTTCACTCCCCACCAAAAATCTCCTTGGCTTCTCAGGCTCTGGATTTAAATTCCTCTCCCAGGGGCTCAAACTATGTCCAGGCTGGATCTGGTCTGCACAATTTATTTATTTGTTTTTATTTAATTTTTGGAGACAGAGTTTCGCTCTGTTGCCGAGGCTGGAGTGTAGTGGCGCAATCTCGGTTCACTGCAACCTCCACCGCCCGGGTTCAAGAGATTCTCCTGCCTCAGCCTCCCAAGTAGCTGGGATTACAGGTGCCCACCACCACCCTCAGCTAATTTTTGTATTTTTTTGTATTTTTTGTAGAGATGGGGTTTCGCCATGTTGGCCAGGCTGCTCTTGAACTCCTGACTTCAGGTGATCTGCCTGCCTCGGTCTTCCAAAGTGCCGGGATTACAGCCTTGCACCACCAAGCTAGGCTAATTTCTGTGTTTTTAGTAGAGATAGGATTTTGCCATGTTGACCAGGCTGATCTCGAACGCCTGACCTCAAGTGATCTGCCTGTCTTGGCCTCCCAAAGTGCTGGGATTACAGGCCTGAGCCACCGTGCCCGGCCTAAGAAGGTGGAATTTGGACACACACAGTCACCAGGGCTGTGCACGCAGAGAGCAGGCCATGTGAGGACAAGGTGAGCAGGTGGCGGCCGCAGCCTAGGACAGCAGCCTCAGGGGGAGGGAAACTGCTGGCGCCTTGATGCGGGACCTCTAGCCTCTAGCTTCTGCTGTTCAGTCTACACAACCCCCATGGACATCCACAGCAACCCCAAGGCTGACCTCACATACACACCCATACACACACCTACCCCAGACTCCCACTGACCCTTACACATGCCTTCCACAGGCATGCCCCGCCCCATTTTAAGTGGATGCTAGGATTGAGCCAGCTGCAGTCCATAGTCTTGATTATTTATAATTGGATCAATTCCCTTGTCGCAACTTAATCCACGTATTCAATATGCTGTGATTTGTCAAATAGGAACTAAACTAAGGTCCCATCAAGTAATCGACTGTGATTTGAAATCCCGCAGGGTTGGTCACACCAAGAGTGCATTTCATGACCATACTTCCTGCACACGTTTCGCTGAAGGAGTGGCTCCGTGGCGGACATGGCTGTTTAGATTAACACAGCCACCCAGTTAGTCCCATCGCGGTGGCCACAAGATGGTATGACTGCTTTTCAAAAAGCGCTAGTGATATGGTTGTAGTCGATAATGGTTTGTATCACCTTTTAGTTTTTTTGAAGCAGGGTCTTGCTGTGTTGCCCAGGCTGGAGTGCAGTGGTGTGATCATAGCTCACTGCTGCCTCAACCTCCTGGGCTCAAGCCATCCTCCAGCCTCAGCTTCCTGAGTAGCTGTGACTGCAGGCATGTGCCAACACATCCAGCTAATTTATTTTATTTCATTTTTTGAGAGTCTCGCTCTGTCACCTAGGCTGGAGTGCAGTGGCACGATCTCAGCTAACTGCAACTTCTGCCTCCCAGGTTCAAGCGATTCTCCTGCCTCAGCCTTCCGAGTAGCTGGGATTACAGGCACATGCCACCACACCTGGCTAATTTTTGTAATTTTAGTAGAATCAGGGTTTCCCCATATTGGTCAGGTTGGTCTTGAACTCCTGACCTCAGGTGATCTACCACCTCAGCCTACCAAATTGCTGGGATTACAGGCATGAGCCACTGCGCCCGGCCAGCTAATTTATTTTTATTTTTAGTTTTTGTAGAGATGAGGTCTCACTGTGTTGTCCAGGTTGGTCTCAAACTCCTGGGCTCAAGAAATTCTCCTCCTCATTAAGTAGCTGGGACTACAAGCGCACAACACCATGCCTGGATTAATTTATTTTTATTTTTATTTTTTATAGAGACAGGGTCTCACTATGTTGTCCAGGTTGGTCTCAAACTCTTGGGCTCAAGTGATCCTCCTGCCTTGGCCTCCCAAGTTGCAGCGATTACAAGGCATGAGCCACTGTGCCTGGCCAATTTTCCATTTTAGTGGATTCTGCTTATGGCAGTCATGACTTCACTCAGTTAAGATTGAGGCAGACCCTGCCTCCTGTCTGGACCCCACGGAAAGCCCCTGGGATGAGACATGTGGGTTGAAGCGTGTCCCCCAGAAAGATATATAGAAGTCCTGACCCCCAGTACCTGTGTGTGACCTTATTTGGAAATAAGGTCTTCATTACATCGGTAATCAAGATATGATGAGGTCATTCTTGATTAGGGTGGCTCCTAAACCCAATGACCAGTGTCCTCCTATGGAGAGGGGAATTTGGATAGAGACCCAGAAGAAGGGTCTTGTGAAGACCAGGGGAGGCAGAAAGCGGAACGACGCAGCCAGCCCCAGCAGAGGGGGCCGGGATCCAGCCACCCGAAGCTGGAGGAGGTAGGAGGGATTCCCTGTGGAGCCTCCAGGGGGAGCACGGCCTTACTGGCACCTCGATTTCAGGCTCAGCCTCCAGAAGCAAGGGAGAGCAAATGTCTGCTGTTTTAACGCCACCACATCTGCGACAGTTTGTTATGGGGACCACAGGAAACGAATCCAGGGGCTACATCTAGAATTCACCATGTGCCTCACGCCATGATTGCAGGCACAGACTGAAGCCTTTCTCCTCTTTCCTCAGGGGAAGCATCCTTGCGCCCAGTGGTCTAAGCAGTTCTCAGCCCCGGGGGTTCCAGCCAGTGTCTCAAAGCCACACACAGAGGGAAAGCAGCCATATGACCCTGGCTCAGCAGGTGGCTCTGCTGCCTGTCACAGGAGTCTGCCTCTCTGTTCAGGGTGCCACACCAGGACAGCCCTTGGGGCAGTTACTCTGCTGTTTATTATTATTATTATTGCGACACAGTCTCACTCTGTCCCCCAGGCTAGAGTGCAGTGACACAGTCTTGGCCCACTGTGACCTCCATCTCCCAGTTCAAGTGATCTCCTGCCTCAGCCTCCGAATAGCTGGAATTACAGGTGTGCACCACCACACCTGCTAATTTCTGTATTTTTTTTTTTTTTGAGATAGAGTCTTGCTCTGTCACCAAGCTGGAATACAGTAGCGCCATCTCGGCTCACTGCAACCTCCGCCACCCAGGTTCAAGTGATTCCCCTGCCTCAGCCTCCCCAGTAGCTGGGACTACAGGCGTGCGCCACCACACCCAGCTAATTTTTTTTGTATTTTAGTAGAGACGGGGTTTCACCATGTTGGCCACGATGGTCTTGATCTCCTGACCTCGTGATCTGCCCACCTCGGTCTCCCAAAGTGCTGGGATTACAGGCGTGAGCCACCGCGCCTGGCCTCATTTCTGTTTTTTTTTTAGTAGAGATGGGGTTTTGCCATGTTGGCTAGGCTGGTCTCAAACTCCTGGCCTCAAGTGATCCATCTGCCTCAGCCTCCTAAAATTCTGTGATTACAGGAGTGAGCACTGTGCCGAGCCTGCTGTTTATTATTATTATGACAGTTTTAGAGATGAGGGCTTGCTATGCTGCCCAGGCTGGTCTCAAACTCCTTGGCCGAAGCAATCCTCCCACCTTGGCCTCCTAAAGTTCTGGGATTACAGGCTTGAGCCACTGGGCCAGGCAGCCTTGTTAAGCACACCTTGAGCTCCTGCTGCAATGGCGTCCCACACTGCTCCTGTGTGAGGCCATGGAGAAGGCTGTGGAGACATCTGCGACATTATAGACACCATTGGACACTTTTCAATGTATCACATAGCCTAATTTCCAATAGTGTACTCCATTCAGCTCCCATGGGGCGGGTGGGTGTCACGGGGCAGCCCCACATGCAGATCCAGGAGAGGGTGGGTGTCACCCCATCTTCCTGTGGCTCCGAGAAAAGGGGTGGGTGCCCGGTGTCAGGGCAGCTGACTTCACCCAGGAGAGGCCACCTACCCAGTCACTTGGGCCTCCACCTCCCTGGGCTTGGGGCACTTTGTGGGTAGAGGGCTTGTCTGGCTGTGGATGGCCCAAAAGCTTTGAGAATGGCTTCACACACCTGAAGGAGGAATGGATATGTGCTAGGGGCTGGCACTCTCCCACATCAGCTCGTTTGCACTGCTGTCATGGGGACCTCGGAGCTCAGAGAGGAAAGCGACCTGCATAAGCTCACACAGAGGCATGTCACACGGCCATCGCTTGAACCTGGCACTGGAGGGCCCTAGGCTCCTCACCTCAAGCACCTACAGTGAGGGCATTCCAAGGTCCACGTGACCCAGAGCACGACTCTGGCCACTCCCCTCCGGGAAATGGATCAGAGAACAGAGAGGCTGAGGACCCCCAATCCCAAACTGTCCCCATCTCAGAAGCGTCAGGGGCATCTGCTGTGGCACCAGAGAGCTCAGACAGCTTCAGGGCAGATCTCCCCAGTCCTGAGCCTGCAGCCCAGCCAGGCCCTGCCCCACAGGCCCAGCTCCAGTCCGGCCCTTGCAGGGATAGCTGAGAGGAGGGCTGATCACAGGCCCCGGGAATTCTTGAAGAGGTCTGGTGTGCTATTTCCAATGGGTGCCACAGTGTGCACATCCAAAGGGCGGGAGGGAAAGCTGGGGGCTGCCATGAGCTGCCTGAGTAGGAGGCGTGCTATGACTCTCTGGTCACCCTCTTTCATATCTTCTGACGAATTCTGTCTGGACCCTCAGGCTGTCCCCATCCTCAGATAAGCCCCGCTCACTAAGCCATGAGACAGTGATGCTTAACTCAGGTATGTGCCTAATGACAGGGTCTGGCAGAAGGGTCCAGCCTGAGGGACCAGGACTGCCTTACCTTTACAAGTCCTCAACTGCCCAAGGCTGACCTCCTGGAATGGGAAGGAAGCAAGGGCCCCCTGAGGCATTCATACCCTTATTTCTCACAAAAAAAGTCAAGTCTCTTGCTCCAGCTGTACTTTGGAACAGCCTAGGGAACACCTAAGCGGCCTGGCTAGAGTTGTGTGCCCACTGGGACCAAGTGACTGTCTCAGGGGTGGGGAGGGGCAGTTTAAAAGATCATGGCCTCTGCCTAACCCGCATGGCTGGAGTGAGGGAGGTGTGCCTTCCCCAAGCATGCCTATGCGTGGGGGGTGCTGTTTCCAGAAGGATGGTGGGGGTCCCAGACCAGGCTCAGGAATTCACTGCAGCCTCAGGAGGAAGGGCTTGGGGAGGAGGCATTTGCATGGGCTTTGAAAAATGGGCACCATTTGCATGCACAGAGACAGGCACCACAGCAGGAAGGAATGGTGTAGACACCAGCCCTGTGGTGCGTTCAGGGAGAGGGTGTAACAGAGTGTGGCTGCCGTGTGGGGAGCATGCTCTGGGGTTCGGAACACCAGCACCAAGTCTCTGCCTGCTGGCAGGGTACCCTCAGGAAAAGGTGCCCTTCTGGCTTGGTACAGAAAAGGTACACAGCATGGTAAACGGAGCACAGAATGAGTTACGGCCAGATGCTCTTGTGCAGTACACAACATGCACAACTGTGTGTAGTGGCCTCACCAGGATATCAAGACCGAACTGGGAAGACATGGAGTCTTCTCTCTGGGCTGAACTGTGTGTGTGTGTGTGTGTGTGTGTGTGTGTGTGTGTGTGTGTGTGTGTGTGTGTGTACCCCACAGTGCCTTACTGGCATCCAGCCACCAGCAGCAACAAGATACAAATGGAACAAGGGTGACAGCCCCCAGCTGACAGGTGAGAGGTTGAGAGCCAGGCAGCCAGTTCTGCAAGCCTGCTGCATACTTAGGAGCCAGCACTCCTCCGAGCAGGCACCTCCCACAGCCACAGGAAGCAATTCATCAGCAGCAGGGGCCCTGCTCCCGGCAGCCCGTGGGGACCCTGCAGCCCAATGGACAGGCCTCCGATCCCCCCATCCCCAGCCCACAAAGAGGCCAGAGGCAGCACCACGCGCCAATTACAGGAACCAATTAATTCACACTTAACAGGGGTATTTTCTTTTACTGCGCAGAACCGAGGGGCATAAAACCCTGATTCGTCTTCTGTGGCTGGGTTTGCTCTCCGCGTGCTCATATCGTTTAATCACTCCTGTCGCAGACCAGGGGCCGAACCCTCGCCAGCGAGGGGAGCCACGCTGGCGATTCCCCATTAACAATCTGGAGGGGAGGCCACGCTGGCTGTGCTGTTTACAGTTCCGTTTCCCCTCGGCTGCTCCCAGAAGTTTCCATAAAAACAGATGTAAGTTAATCAAAGGCTTCCCAGCCCGGGGCCTCTCTGCTCCTCAAGGTTTCCACGGAACCGGCTCCCTCTGCTGGGGTTTGCGTTTCCAAAAGACTCTTAAAGCAGCTCTAAAATCTCTCCCCAGGAAGGCAGACTCCTCGCAGGCAGACTCTGCAATCATCTGTCAAGCATTTTATGATCAATAATAATAGTGATAACACCTTTGCTGTGGTTGGTGCCCTTTTCAGTGACTCTCAGAGCCATGATGTGAGATCCCGCTGGTATCGTGAGGGCTGATGAGGTGTCTTATTCCCATTTTGCAGATGGAAATGAGAAGGCAGTTGCAGGAAGGAACCAGCCTCAGCACCATCTCCCCAGGGGTCTAACATTCCAGGAGAAAGGTGGGCACCGTCCCACTCCCTGGTGGCAGGCCTGCTGATCGCCTTGTCCCTCTCTTCTTATTCAGTGGGCCTCTGTCCACGGCCAAGGACCCTGGAGCTCAGTGGTGCGGGTAGGACATGGCCAGAACACCAGGTGTGGCCGGTCACGGTGACTCACGTCTATAATCCCAGCATGTTGGGAAGCTGACGTGGGGGATTGAGCCCAGGAGCTGAGGCTGCAGTGAGCTATGATTGCACCACTGCACTCTAGCCTGGGCCAGAGAGTGAGATCCGGTCTCTAAATAAATAGATAGGCCAGATGCGTGGCTCATGCCTGGAATCCCAGCACTTCAGGAGGCCAAGGCAGGTAGATCATCTGAAGACAGAAGTTCGAGACCAACCTGGCCACCATGGTGAAACCCTGTCTCTAGTAAATACAAAAATTAGCCAGGTATGGTGGTGCCGCGCACCTGTAGTCCCAGCTACTCGGGAGGCTGAGGCAGGAGAATTGCTTGAACCCGGGAGGCAGAGGTTGTAGTGAGTGGAGATTGCGCCACAGCACTCCAGCCTGGGTGACAGAGCGAGATTCCATCTCAAAAACCAACAAACACACAAACAGGATGGCTGGCATAAACTCTGATGAACAGTAGGATTTCAGTTCATCCTTGAAAACCGGGTTGTACTGCCTTGAAAACCGGGTTCAACTCACACGTTTCACAGATGGGACTCTTGGGAAGGGCCAAAGCAAGAGCCCCTGGCCACCCACTGGAAGACCCAAGCCTTAAAGCCCCCGGCCCACACCCTCTGCACCTCACCACACTGACGTCAGCCTAAACTGAGCAGTGGATTAAAAAGAGACGCTTAGGCTTGGCATGGTGGCTCATGCCTATAATCCTAGCACTTTGGGAGGCCCAAGGTGGGCAGATCATTTGAGGTCAGCCTGGCCAACATGGTGAAACCTTGTCTCTACTAAAACTACAGAAATTAGGCTAGGTGCGGTGGCTCACGCTTGTAATCCCAACACTTTGGCGGGCCAAGGATGGCGTATCATCTGAAGTCAGCAGTTCAAGACCAACCTGGCCAACATGAAGAAACCCCTTCTGTACTGAAAATACAAAAATTAGCCAGGCGCGTAAGCCCAGCAACCCAGGAGGCTGAGGCAGGAGAATTGCTGGCACCCGGAGGCAGAGGTTGCAGGGAGCTGAGGTCACGCCACTGCACTCCAGCCTGGGTGACAGAGCGAGACTGTCTCAAAAGAAAATTTTTAAAAAGGACTTTAAAATCAAACAGCCCAGACTGCACATGTGTGCTGTTGGGTGTCCAGCTCCTGCCTCCATCCTGAGAAGTACCGTTTCCGAGAAATGTCCTGATGGGTAGTCTTGGCAGGAGGGCCATCCCCCTGGCCTGCTGCTCACTACCTTTCCACACGACAGAGATTGGGGGGCTCCAACCTGACTGCCACTGCCTGGTCCACCACATGGCGGGGATGAGAGCAGGACCGAGACAATCCGATTCCTGCTGCCAGGGCTTCGGGTCTTAAGCCAGAGATGCCAGGAGGAAGGGAACCTCTGCTGGGAGGTTGGGTTTCTCTGGTTTATCATAACTCTTGAGGCTCAGAGAGGAAAGTGACCTGCATGAGCTCATGCAAGGGTACATGGCAGGGCCATTGCTTGAAGCTGGCACTGGAAAGCCCTGGACTCAGCACCTGGGGCACCCACAGTGAGGGCAACACCAGTGTCCATGTGACTCCGGGCACGGCTCTGGCCATTCCCTCCTGGAAGCGAACAGAGAACAGAGAAGCTGACGACCCTCTGGCTGCAAGGTGTCCCTGTTTCAGAAGCATCAGAGGCAGTCCCAAACCCCCACCCCCTAGTTGGCTCAGTTAGTTCCAGGGCAAATCTCAGAGGCATAACAACCTCTCACCTGTCAGCTGGGGGCTGTCACCCTTGTTCCATTTGTATCTTGTTGCTGCTGGTGGCTGGATCCCAGTGAGGCACTGTGGGGTGTACTCTCTCTCTCTCTCACACACAGACACACACACACATGCGCACACACACAGACGGGTGCGTGCGCACACAGACGCATGCGCACACACCACATACATGCATGCGCACACACACAGGCGCGTGCATGCGCACACAGACGCATGCGCACACACCACACACACGCACACACAGACGCATGCCTACACACATACACGCATGCGCGTGCACACACCACACACACACACACATGCGCGTACACACAGACGGGTGCGTGTGCACACAGACACATGTGCACACACCACCTATACACATACGCGTGCACACACACATGTGCACACAAATGTGCACACACGGACGCATGTGCGCGCGCACACACACACACACACGCACACACAATTCAGCCCAGAGAGAAGGCTCCATGTCTTCCCAGTCGGGTCTTGATATCCTGGTCAGGCCACTACACACAGTTGTGCATGTTGTGCACTGCACAAGAGCATCTGGCCATAACCCATTCTGCAGCTCAGCCGGCCTTTGCCTGACGGGCCCCCACAGCAGCCCAGTCCTTGCAAAGGGAAAGTCAGAACGTATTCTAGTGTGAGCCCCTGTTGAGACAAAGGCTGACCATTGGCCCTGGGAATTCCTAAGAAGACTCCTGTGAACTCTTTCCAATGGGATGTCCTTTTTTGTTTGAGATGGCTGGAGTCAGTTTCTGTCACCTACAACCAAAACCCAGACTGGCATGGCCTGAGGATCAGCTGTGCCCAGGATGATCATGGCTAACGTATCAGGAGCATCACACTAGATGCCCTCTACATTCTTCAGTTAGTCCTCACAGAGTCCTGGGATTAGGACTCCCACTGCACAGCCAAGGACACTGAGGCACAGAGAGGTTAAGAAATGCGTCCAGGGACACACAGCTAGCAACTCTGGCCATCTGTCCCCAGAGTCTACAGACTTGAGGAGTGAGCTGGTCTTCCTTGAGAGAGCACTGCGGTTTCTTGGATCTCAGAATGGAAGTGGGATGGAAGCTCTGGGTGTGTGCTTCATGGGGGAGGCGCATGAAGTGAACTCCTTTGCTATAGGGGTGTGGGGACCTTGAAGGGATCCTGGTCCCCGGCAAGTGGGGAGTGTCATTGCAGGCAGGGCCTCCCTGGACGCTGCAAGTGCAGCGGATCGCCCTGGCCCAGGCCCTCATCACAGTGGAGAAAGCTCTGCAGGCTCATTGCAGGCACCAGAACAGGCAGCTAGAATGCTGCAGAGAGGGACACGGGGACCACAGGGGTGAGAGCTCCAGGTTTCCACTGCTGAGTCCAAGAGGCCAGCTGCTGAGTCCGAGGAGGAGAGGCCAATGAGCAGAGGGACTTCCCCCTTCACAGCCACAGCAGCTTCCCTGGGCCTGCTTTCCCTCCTCGACTTCCACAGAGGATCCCATTTGAGCAAAGGACTCTCCTTAGCTGGCAGGAAGTTAAGTCTGCAGTGGCTGATGGCATCTCTGTCACCACTCAGGGACCACCTGTCAGAGAGTGAAGCCAGAGGAGAGGAGAGCAGAGGCCAAGAAAGGACCTGTCAATATTATTTAAGCCCCTGGATCCAGCCAAACCTGCAGTCCCTAGACTTTCTGATAGTGAGAGCCAATCACTTCCTGATGTTATTTCAGGTTGCCTTGAGCTGGTTGATTCAAATTTCTCTTGCTTGTCTCTGAATGGATCTTGATGAATACGGCTCTCATACTGGAATAAGCTCCAGCTTCTCCTATCTTGAAGAGTCTGCTGCGGCTGGGCACGGCACCTCACGCCTGTAACCCCAGCAATTTGGGAGGTAGATCTCCTGAGGTCAGGAGTTTCAGACCAGCCTGGCCAACATGGTGAAATTCTGTCTCTACTAAATGTACAAAAAAATTAGCCAGGCATGGTGGCTCATGCCTGTAATTCCAGCTGCTCAGGAGGCTGAGGCAGAAGAATCACTTGAATTTGGGAGGCAGAGATTGCAGTGAGCTGAGCCTGAGCAAAAGAGCGAGACTCCATCTCAAACAAAAAGAGAGAGAGTCGGGCACAGTGGCTCACGCCTGTAATTCCAGCACTTGGGAGGCTGAGGAGGGCAGATCACCTAGGATCAGGAGCTCAAGACCAGCCAGACCAACATGGTGAAACCCCGTCTTTACTAAAAATACAAAAATTAGCCAGGCGTGGTGATGTGTGCCTGTAATCCCAGCTACTTGGGAGGCTGAGGCAGGAGAATCATTTGAACCCAGGAGGCAGAGATTGCAGTGAGCCGAGATCACGCCATTGCATGCCAGCCTGGATGACAAAGGGAGAATCTGTCTCAAGGGAAAAAAAAAGTTCTGCTGCTATCATACTAGAGAGAGAAATTCCAACACCTCTGGGAGGGCTGCCCTTCCTTAGTCCAATTAGGAGAAGAAATGGCAGCTGGCACCCAACCATCACTCCCCTGAGCCTACCTCGGGGGTAGATGTCAAGGACCAGAGGCAGCTGGTCCTGTGAGGGGCAGGGTGGAGGGTGTGGGTGGAGTATGACCCACCACGAATCTCAGACCTCTGCAGCGGGGGCCACGGCAGCACCGCTCTTGTTCTCCCAGCCTGGGGGTCCTCTTCCACCGCAGCACCTCCTCCTGTCGCTCTCCACCCAGCAGCCTGGGGACACTGCCAGCAGACGCCAACCCCATCTTTCCTTGCTTAGAACCAACCAGCAGCTTCTCGTGCACTTCGGGTGTGTGAGCCTCGGCCCCAGCCTGGCTTCTCCACCCTCCCCTCCGCCCTCAGCTTCAGCCTCCTCGGCCTTTCCTCTCCTCATCGACAAGCCTGGCTTATTCTGCTCAGCACTTGCAGTGCACGAGGGCTGCTGAGTCCTCCTCTTCCTCCAGGCTCAGCCCCAAAGTCATCTCCCCCAAACCTGCCCTTCCTCTCCCTTTGCAGCAAGGAGGACCTCTCCCTTTATTACCCGCTTTTTCCCCACGGGGAAGGGAAGACCTGGGCCCGGCCCAGTGGCTCACGCCCATAATCCCAGCACTGGGGAGGCCAAGGCCATTGCTTGAGCGCAGGAGTTTGAGACCAGCCTGGCCAACATAGTGAGACTCCCATCTCTACAAAAAAATTATTTTTAATTAGCCAGGGCCGGGCTCGGTGGTTCACGCCTATAATCCCAGCACTTTAGGAAGCCGAGGTGGGTGGATCACTTGAGCTCAGGAGTTCAAGACCAGCCTGGCCATCATGGTGAAACCCCATCTCTACTAAAAATACAAAAATTAGCCAGGCGTGGTGGCGGGTGCTGTAATCCCAGCTACTCAGGAGGCTGAGGCAGGAGAATCGCTTAAACCTGGGCGGCAGGGGTAGCAGTGAGCCAAGATCGTGTCACTGTGCTCCAGCCTGGGCGACAGAGAGAGACTATCTCCAAAAATAATAATAATAATAATAATAATAATAATAATAATAATAATAATAATAATTAGCAGGTGTGGTGAGGTGCACCTATAGTCCCAGCTACTCAAAAGGCTGGGGCAGGAGGATCACCCGAGCCCAGGAGCTTGAGGCTGCAGTGAGCTATGATGGTGCCAGTGCACTCCAGCCTGGGTGACAGAGTGAGATGAAAGAAAGAGAGGAAGAAGGAGAAAGGGAAGACTTTAGCAGTGCTATGACCCCGGTCTGTGGAAGAGGATCCTACACAGTGTGCACTCAACAAACATTTGTGGAATGAAGGAATGATGAATGAATGAATGAATGATAATGAGCATGGCCTCTAATGTCATGCCAATGAATTCCTCCTCTCCTGGCCACCCACACCTCATCTCCACCATACAAAACTCACCCTCTTGATCCTTCTTCCAGAAAATGCCCAGCGCCCATGATCAGGGGCCTTTCTTACTTCCCCAAAGTCCTCCCTGGTCACACCAGAAATCCTCCCGGGAGGACCAGCCCAGCCCGTCCCAGCAGCCCCCAGTGATGCCAGCCTCCAGCAGGTGCTGTTCCGAGGAGCAGTGGCCCGGCGGAATGGTGGATTGTTGGGTTTTTTTTTTTCCTGTATGAGGGAAAAATTAGCTTTCCTTACCAGACAAGAATGACAATTTACAGAAAACTATGCCTTGAATTCATAATCCGTAATGAGCGGAAATGGTATTCCATAGTAATCCATCCCAACTGACTCGCTATTGTACATGCACCTGCTAACATTTTTTAAGCTGGGACTTCATGGAAAGGACATTTTGATCACTTGTGAAGTTTGCTGAGCAATTCCCCCTCTCTCTCCGGCATATGGTCTTTGTGCTGGAAATTTCCCTCGTGGCTCCATGCGAGCACCAGCAGACGGGCACGTGGGCCCGCACGCGGGCAGCACACACACGCAGCCGCAGCCCCCTCGTTGGCACAGCTCTAGTGGGGGCTTCCAGGTGCTGAGCTGTGGAGACGGAAGCGGGGAGAGTGGGATCACAGTCGGCACCTGTGCCGAGCTTGCCAGAGGAGCTGCAAACTGTGGTGCCTGCCGGAATCAGAGCTGCTTTCCAGCACTGGAGGGTGGGGACAGGGCATGGGACCCAGAGGCAACAAAGGCTTGGGCTAGGTCACCCCTGGGGCCATCGGGGCCTGGCTTGTGGCACCCGAACACCAGGATGCAGGGAGGCTGGGCCGGCAAGGGCAGGTCTCACGTCCACCCCCTCGAACGCCCGGGTTTTGCTTCTACGGAAGTCACTCTAGTCCCCAGTTGGCAGCCACCCCACTCAGTCCCTGGCCTGGGCCTCCAGCCCAGCACTGACACAGACAGGTGGCGGACAGCTTGCTCTGCGTGGCCCCCACAGACTGAGAGCCCCCCGAGGCAGGACCAAGGCTGCCAACGTGCGCCTGGGCCTTGCCCAGCTCTGGCATGCAGTAGGTGAAGGCAGTGCCTCCAGTTGGAGCCAGGGTCCTGGCAGAGGCCCCGCCTCTGGGCAGTGGGACTGGCACACTGGCACTCAGTGCCTGCAGCCCGTGGCTCCCCAGGGCGTGTTCTCCGGCCTCTCGGACACTGAGGTTCAGAGATCGCAGAGCCTCGAGTCTTTCCTTCCCCTGCAGGGCGTGTTGTGGTCCACGCCACCAGGAAAGTGGTATTCAGGGCAGCCCGTGACCCAGCAACGATATGGAGACACGAGGAGCTGGGCACGTGACACCCACCAAGGCCGTTTCTGTGGGAACGAGTATTTAGGAACATTGGAAATGGAGGGCAGTAGGGTGGAGGCTCAGGAAGCTGTAGAGGCTGGACACAGTGGCTCAGGTCTGTAATCCCAGCACTTTGGGAGGCCAAGGAGGGCAGATCATCTGAGGTCAGGATTCGAGATCAGGCTGGCCAACATGGTGAAACCCCGTCTCTACTAGAAGTACAAAAATTAGCCAAGGGTGGTGGCACGTGCCTGTAATCCCAGCTACTTGGGAGGCTGAGACAGGAGAATCGCTTGAACTCAGGAGGCGGAGGTTGCAGTGAGCTGAGATCACACCACTGCACTCCAGCCTGGTGACAGACGGAGACTCCCTCTCAAAAAAAGAAAAAGAAACAGAGAACAAAATAAAACAAAATAAAATAAGTTATTTGAAGAGACAGGGTCTCACTACGTTGCCCAGGCTGGTCTTGAACTCCTGAGCTCAAGCAATCCTCCTGTCTTGTCCTCCCAAAGTCCTGGGATTACAGGCATGAGCCGCCATGCCTAGCCCCCACTTATTCTTTAAATCTTACAAAACGACCCCATATATCACAATCGGGCACATCCACATACGTGTGCTACACTCAGACGTCCGTCCACGTACAAACATGTAAGCTATGTGGAGGATGCCATGGCAGGGAGCACTGCACTCCATCCACACGTCCTCCTCTGGGGTGAGAGGCAGGTCTGGAGCTGGTGATAAAGGAGGGCTTGGGCCTTATCGGTCATGTTGGAATTCTACTTCTTATAATGAGGATGTATTCATGCATGCGTCTGTAATTAAAAATTAATAATTCTTTTAAAAGAAAGGAAATGCTAGGAAGCTGGCTTCTGCCCTCACATCCCTGATTACAGTGATGTGGGACAGTCCACTCAACCCGGGCCTTCGTGAAACCCCACTGATTATTCTGTTTGTGCACTCCATTCATTCGACACGTGCCGTCTGCCTGTCATTCATTCATTCATTCAGCAAGGACTCACTGAGCACTTGCACAGGCTCTGGCTGCAGCCACGATCATGGCAGACAAGGTCCCTGCCCCAGGAGTTCACGTGTGTGTGTGCACGTACACGTGTGTGTGTCTGTGTCTGTGCATGTCTGCATGTGTGTGACTCTGTGTGCACGTGTGTCTGTGTGTCTATCTGTATGTGTCTGTATGTGTGTCTGTGTGTGTCTGTGTGTGTGTCTGTATCTGTGTGTGTCCGTATGTGTGTCTTTGTGTGTGTGTTTGTGTCTGTGTGTCTGTATGTGTGTGCATCTGTGTCTGTGTGTATGCATGTGCATGTCTGTGTGTATCTGTGTATCCGTGTCTGTGTGCCTGTGTGTGCGTGTGTCTGTACGTGTGTGTGCATCTGTATGTGTGTATATGTATGTGTGTGTGCGTGTGTCTATGTGTGCATGTGTCTATGTGTGTGTGCGTCTGCATCTGTGTGTCTGTCTGTGTGTCTGTGTCTGTGCATCTGTGTGTGTGTGTGTCTGTGTGTGTCTGTGTGTCCTCCATGGCCCCACTGGACTCCTGTAGAGAGGATAGAGGAACATCAGGCAGTTCATCAGGAACATCAGTCCTTCACCCCCCGGGCTGAAGGTGTGGGGAGAAGAGGGGACAGTAAATAGGCTGCCCGAGTGTGCAGAAATCACATATTGACCAGAAGATGTAATGAGAGGAGGTCTTCAGGCCCAGTTCAAATGCCCCCTCTTCTTGGGAGCTCTGCTTAGAACCCCAACTCCACCACTAGCCACACGGGACCCTTAGTCAAGCTTCCCAGCACAATAATGTCCTGCTGGTAGCTCCAGGTCGGACTCACAGATTGGCAGCTAGCAGGCCATGCGCAGGCTAAGGAGATCATTTGCCATGTTTGTCTGGTGGGTTTGGAGGTTCCATGCTGGTGCAGGCACCATGCCAGGCACCCAGCCCACTTCACTTCCTGCCAGCACTCGGGTTTGTAGGCTTCATAGTACATCTAGATGTGCTTTTGTCTTATTTCCCACCCCCGAACCTCACTTGCTATGTCAGAGTCACTCAGAGCGTCTATTCCCAATAGGTGGATGGATGAGTAGGTGAATGAATGGGTAGATGGGTGGGTGGGAAAATGAACAGATGGATGAATGAGTGGTAGACTGATGAGTGTGTGGACAGACAGGTAGATGGATAGTTGGGTGGATGGGTAGATAGGTGGATGGATGGATGGATGGATGGATGGATGGGTGGGTGGGTGAGTAAATGGACAGATAGGTGGATAAATGAATGGATGGGTGGAGGGGGTGGGTTGTCAAGTGAATGGATGAGTGGGTGAATGGATGGATAGATGGGTGGATGGCTGGATGGATGGGAAGATGAGTGAATGGATGGGTGGATGGACGGGTGTAAGGATGGATGGATGGATGGATGGATGGATAGATGGGTGTATGAATGGATAGATGGGTGGGTGGGTGGATGGATGAGTGGATCAGTGGTTGAAAGGATGAATGGATGGATGAATGGGTGGGTGGGTAAATGGACAGATAGGTGGATAAATGAATGGATGGGTGGAGGGCGTGCGTTGTCAAGTGAATGGATGAGTGAGTGGGTGGATGGATAGATGGGTGGATGGCTGAAGGATGGGAAGATGAGTGAATGGATGGGTGGATGGATGGGTGTAAGGATGGATGGATGGATGGATGGATGGATGGATGGGTGAATGGATAGGTGGGTGGGTGGGTGGATGGATGGGTGAGTGGTTAGATGGATGGATGGACAGATGAATCAAATAAAATAGAGGGAATAGACTCAGGTGTTAAGCCACCAGGAATCTTGAGGCTGCAGAGAGATGATGGGAAAGAGGTGGAGTGAGGGACATCCCATTCTCTTTATTAATAAGAGGAATATGTTATAAGCTGAATGAGTCAACAGATAGTTGCTGTGTGTCACACACTGTAAGTGGATGTGGAAGACCATGAGAGAAGGAAGAAAAGATAAAAAGAACAGAGCAGAGAAAGGGGAGGAGAAAGAGAAGTCAAGGCCTGAGGCTGTTGAGACAGGATGGGGGAGCTATGGGTACCCATCAGAAGCCTGGAAGGGCAGCTGAAGAGGAGAGGGGCTGCAGGAGGGAGGGCAGGGCCTGGGTACGCTCTGCCCTTCCCAGCACCACCTGCAGCCCCTCTGCTTTGGAAAACTAGGTCTTGGCATGCCCAACCAGGAATAAGTCATTTCTTGTCTCTCGGAGACAGCCTCCGTCACTCAAAACCCCAGGATCTGGGGTAGAGACAGGGGTCCCAGTGGCAAGGGGATCACCAGCCCTGTTGGAACTTCCCCCAGCCTGGTCCCAGCCCCCTAAACCTTCGAGCCATGATAATTCTTCCCAAAGGTGGCTCAAATACCTACCCCTGGGGAGGGTCCTGGAGCTCATGCATTCACTCATCATTTACGGGACCTCTCTGGTGTAGGTGCTGTGGCAAGGTATTGGATACAGAAGGAACTGCAATCTGCCCCGTGGAGCTGACAGTGGGCGGCTGGGAGGGGGACAGTTAAACAAGCAGAGAAGGTAACAGCTCTGTGCTAGGAAGAAAATGAAACCAAGCCTATGATAAGGTCATTGGAGGGCAGCATCTCAGAGGGGGTCAGGGAAAACTGCGTGGAGGAGGCGGCATCTAAGTAAGCTGAGGCCTGAAGGATCTAGGTGTGAAGCTTGCAATTCTGCAGGAGTAGGTGGGGCTCACTCAGGACTTCCATTCCCTTGGGTCCTCAGACCTGTCCAGGGACTCTGCCCACAGGCCCGGCTCAGCAATGGGGAGGTGGGCAGGGAAAAGCACAGGAACCTGCAGGGCAAACGGGACCAGAGAGTAGGCTCCCCAGAGTCAGCCTGGCCCAGGCAGTGAACAGCTGTGCACACCCAGCAGAGGGTGCTCTTGGCCACTTGAGAAAATGTTGGAGGCCTTCCTGGAGGAGGTGGTGCCTGAGCTGGGTGAAGAGGAAAAGCATGTGGTTTGGGGAGCCTGGCGTGTAAGTCCCAGGAGGAGTTAGGAGAAGCAGGAGAGGGGACTGGAGGAGGCTCAGGCCCAAATCCCCAAGGGCTGCACATGCTTTCTTTTTTCTTTGTTTGAGATGGAGTCCCGCTCTGTCACCAGGCTGGAGCGCAGTGGTGCGACCTTGGCTCACTGCAACCTCCACCTCCCTGGTGCAAGCAATTCCCCTGCCTCGGCCTCCCGAGTAGCTGGGACTACAGGCATGCACCACCACACTCGGCTAATTTTTTGTATTTGAGTAGAGACGGGGTTTCACCCTGTTGGCCAGGTCAGTCTCAATCTCCTGACCTCGTGATCCGCCCGCCTCGGCCTCCCAAAGTACTAGGGTTACAGGCGTGAGCTACCGCGCCCAGCCTGTTTTTTGTTTTTTTAAGCAGGATGTGATCCACTTATGTTTTAGAAAGACCCCTCTTGGCTGCTGAAGCGAGCATGGACAGTGCTGAGCCAGGGAAGGAGGTGGAATAAGAGCAAGGCATCACGACCCTCCTACGAGACCGGCTTGGGCAACATGGTGAGACCCCTCTACAGAACATTTAAAAATTGGCTGGATGTGGTGGTGCGCGCCTGTAGTCCCAGCTGCTCAGGAGGCTAAGGTGGGAGGATCGCTTCAGCCCAAAAGGTAGAGACTGCAGTGAGCCATGATAGTGCAGCCTTGCCTCAAATAATAATAATTAATAATAATAATAATAATAATTGCAAAGGGAGAAATAGGAAAGATACATTTTTTAAAAAAATTTTAAGCCCAGAATGATTCTGACCAAATCAATAAAGAGAACTCGGGTCATGTCCTCCAGGAGAACCCTGGTATTTGTTAGGATCAGAAATCACGGGCCCGATCACTGGACCTCAGAGCAGCAGGATACTAAGTGTGAGGGAGAGCAGATAGACACCATGGCATCCAGTAGAGCGGAGGGAGGGCAGCTCCCTAGAGGAGGTGGCATTTGAGACGGCCCTAAATCTAATGTTGACAGAAGAATGCGGACAGATGCGCAAGCCAGGAAAGAAAACAGCAAGAGAAAGGGGAGGAGGCCAGCGTCCCCAGAGCCATCTGACTCCCAAGCAGCACGGTGTCAGTGCGGGGTGGGCTGGGAGACTCGGGGTTCTGCCAGGGTAAACATCTGCCCTCTCTAGCCTCACCTGGTCACAGGGAGCAAACACCCAAATCCTGCAGCCCTGGAGCAACCCAGGAAGGCTGCCTAGCTCTGATTCAGGCACCCCACAGAGAGGAAGAGTTTGATTGCAGTCAGGACAAGCCCTGAGACGGTAACAACCCCAGCCTCCTCGGTCCAGTGGAGCCCTTGGCCTCCCAGGCTGGACCCACCGGTTGCTTCAGCCAGGCCTGGCCACCCCCAGGAACACGAGGTCCCCCATGCCCTCGGCGCCTCCTTGGTAAACAGCAGATGGGCAGCAAAGCCCCCGGTGGCAAGCAGCTCTAAGAATGGAAGCTTCTGTGGGTCGTTTGCTCTTGGAAACATCTCCTTCCTGCCACCTTCCCCAGTGCCACACGTGGCACCTCGCAGGGATAGCTGGAAGTCTCAGCGCCCAGCTGGGCCAGCCCAGCAGCCCTGGCCCAGTGTCCAGCACCAGCTCATTTGAGCAACTTTTCATCTGTGAGGCCTTAGCTTCCCCCATTGAACAGTCTGTCCTGGTGATCTTTTAGGACACTGAGTGAATGGTGGTAGGAAAGTACAGGGACAGTTGGGCACAGCAGCTCACACCTGTCATCCCAGCACTTTGGGAGGCCGAGGTGGGAGGATCGACTCAGCCCAGGAGTTCAAGACCAGCCTGGACAATGTAGGAAGACCCAGTCTCTACAAAGAAGATAAAATAAAATGATCAGTCAGGGACGGTGGTATGTGTGCCATTCATGTCATTCGGGAAACTGAGGCGGGAGGATGACTTAAGCTCAGGAGTTTGAGGCTGAAGTGAGATGTGAATGTACCAGTGCATTCCAGCCTGGGTGAAAGACTGAAACCCTGTTTCCAAAAAAAAAAAAAAGCATGCAAGGACCTGACAACAACTGACAAACTGCACATTACGAAGGACAGACACAAAGATAAGAGCGGAGGGCCAGCTCGTCCTACAGCGGCATTTGCATCCTCCTTGGTGGTCTGGGTCCAGGGGAGGCACAGGCCTGCGGGGGTGAAGCCGCAGAGGGGGGGAGCAGCTGGGCTCAGGGGTAAGACTCCATTAGGGAAAACTGAAAAGAACTGCAACAGGACAGGTGCGGGGGTTCACACCTTTAATCCCAGCACTTTGGGAGGGCAAGGCTGGTGGATTATCTGAGGTCAGGAGTTGAAGATGAGCCTGGCCAACATGGTGAAACCCCATCTCTACTAAAAATACAAAAATTAGCCGGGTGTGGTGGTGGGCACCTGTAATCCCAGCTACTCAGGAGGCTGAGGCAAGAGAATCACTTGAATCGGTGAGATGGAGTTTGCAGTGGGCCGAGATCGTGCCACTGCACTCCAGCCTGGGCAACAGAGTGAAATTCCATCTCAAAAAAAAAAAAGTGTTGGTGAGGATCTAGAGGAGGCAGAGTGCTACCGCACTGATGATGGGAATATGAGAGTGTAGCAGCTGTTCTGGATGACAGTCCAGCCGTCCCACAAACAACTATACATACAAGTACCCTTGGCCAGGCAAGGTGGCTCACACTTGTAATCCCAGCACTTTGGGAGGCCGACGTGGGCAGATCACCTGAGATTGGGAGTTTAAAACCAGCCTGACCAACATGGAGAAAACTGTCTCTGCTAAAAATACAAAATTAGCCAGGCATAGTGGCGCATGCCTGTAATCACAGCTACTCTGGAGGCTAAGGCAGGAGAATCACTTGAATCCGGGAGACAGAGGTTGCAGTAAGCCGAGATCATGCCACTGCATTCCAGCCTGGGCAACAAGAGTGAAAACTGTGCAAAAAAAAAAAAAAAAAAAGACATACCCTGTGACCCAGCAAATCAACTCCTACGTATAGACCCAAGACAGAAGTCCATACAATCACTTGCACCTAAACACTAACAGCAGCATTCATAAACACTCATAAAAGCCAAAGCATGGAAACACCCATGTGTCTATCAGTGGACAAACGGATAAACAAAATGTGGTATATCCAAACCATGGAGTATTATTCAGTCATGAAAAGGAATGCAGTACTAGGGCATGCAGCAACATGGATGAACCCTGAAAACATTACACGACGTGAAAGAAGCCAGTCACAGAAACCCACGCACGACAGGATTCCATTCATGTCCAAGTCCAGACTAGGAAAATCTAGAGACAGAAAGTAGATTGGTGGTTGCCTGGGGCAGAGGACGTGGGTATAGGTGATACCTAAAGGGTTTCCTTTTGAGGTGGTGAAAACATTCTGAAATTGATTGTAGTGATGGTTGCACATATCTGTAAAAATACTGAAAACTGTTCATAAAAATAGTAATTGATGTGTGTATATATATATATATGCACATACACATGTGTATATGTATTATATATACACACACACATACTCCAATATATCAACAGTAAAAATATTTTAAATGGGTACACTATATGGTATGTGAATGATATCTCAATAAAGTTCTTTTAAAAAAAATAAATAAATAACCTGCAAACCACTGGATGAATCCAGAATGGGCAATGTCGTACAAGACAACTGGCCTGAACTTGTCAAAAAGCCTCATGGCGGCCCAGCACAGTGGCTCACACCTGTAATCCCAGCACTTTGGGAGGCCTAGGCGGGCGGATCACCTGAGATCGGGAGTTTGAGACCAGCCTGACCAACTTGGAGAAACCCTGTTTCTACCAAAAAAAAAAAAAAAAATCAGGGTATAGTGGCACATGCCTGTAATCCCAGCTACTCGAGAGGCTGAGGCACGAGAATCACTTGAACCCAGGAGGTGGAGGTTGCAGTGAACCAAGATCGTGCCATTGGGACTCCAGCCTGGGCAACAAGAGCGAGACTCCATCTCAAAAAAAAAAAAGTAACATTCTTAGATACAGAAATGCTATTGTGTTTATGGAGGAGGATGTCCTTATTCTTAGGGGATAACTATAGAAGTATTTATTTAGAGGTGAAGCATTATGATGTCTGCAATTGCACAGCAAAAAGAGAGAGAGAGAGAGAGTGTGTGTGTGTGTGTGTGTAGAATGAATGAAAAAAGCAAGTATAACAAAATATCAACACCTAGTGATTCTGGGTAGATAGTAACAGGTATTCATTATACTTTTTGATTTTCTTGAAACAGAGTCTCACTCTGTCACCAGGCTGGAGTGCAGTAGCGAGATCTCAGCTCACTGCAACCTCTGCTTCCTGGGCTCAAGTGATTCTCCTGCCTCAGCCTCCCAAGTAGGTGGGATTACAGGCACATGCCACCACACCTGGCTAATTTTTGTATTTTTAGTAGAGATGAGGTTTCTTCATGTTGGCCAGGCTGGTCTCGAACTACTGAACTCAAGTAATCCACCAGCCTCGGCCTCCCAAAGTGCTGGAATTATAGGCATGAATCACTATGCCTGTCATTATACAGTTATTTTGATGTTTCGATGCATGTAATACATAAAGTCAGAGAAGAGATGTTATTTTTGCCTTTGTGTTATGTCCCAGGACCTTGAAAGTCGCCGATTTGCCAAGTTGATTTTACTCCAGACAGCACTGAATCTAGCCGCTTTGCACCATGTCCCACCACGCCCCGGCCCTGGCACCATCCTCTCCATGGATGATTATGGGCGCCTCCAGCACTGGGTTCTCCCAAAAATCTGTTCTCTAATTAACAGCTCAAGGAGTCTTTCCAAGATGCCCATAGAATTTTCTCCCTGTGGCCTTGAGAATGATGGAAGAGGCCAGGTACAGTGTCTCGCGCCTGTAATCTCAGCACTTTGGGAGGCTGTAGTGAGAGGATCACTTGAGGCCAGGAGTTGGAGACCAGACTGGGCAACATAGCCAGACCCCATTTCTACAAAAAAAAATTAAAAATTAGCTGGGCGTGGTGGGGTGCACCTGTGGTCCCAGCTACTCAGGAGGCAGAGGTGGGAGGATCACTTGAGCCCAGGAAGTCGAGGTTGCAATGGGCTATGATTTCACCACTGCACTCCAACCTAGGTGACAAAGTAAGATCATGATCCTTTAAAAAGGAAAAAGAGAGACAGAGAAAAAAAGGAATTCCTCACAGTGGCCCTTCAGCCACCTCCTGGCTCCTCCAGTGAGTTTTGATCAACCCCAGGGCCTTGTTCATATTCTTCTTCCATTTATTTATTTATTTATTTAGACGAAGTCTCACTCTGTCACCAGGCTGGAATGCAGTGGCGCGATCTCAGCTCACTGCAACCTCTGCCTCCCAGGTTCAAGATTCTCCTGCCTTAGCCTCCCCAGTAGCTGGGATTACAGGCAGGCACCACCAAGCCCAGCTAAGTTTTGTATTTTTAGTAGAGACGGGCTTTCACCATGTTGGCCAGGATGGTTTCGATCTATTGATCTCGTGATCCTCCCGCCTTGGCCTCCCAAAGTGCTGGGATTATAGGCATGAGCCACCGCACCCGACCTCTTCATCCCTTTAAACCCTTCCCTTCCCCGTCAACTCCTCATGTCTCAGCTCAAGCCTCACTGCTCAGAGGAACCTCCTCGACCCCTCCTTCTCCCTTCCAGTCCATCAGGCTCTAAAGACCTCTGTTCCTTCCTCCAACTGCATTCTGGCTGGTGGCCTTGAGGACTGCTGGGGCCTCGCTGGGGCTGTGTACGGAGCTGAAGCGAGATGGCCTGACATCAGTTTCCGTTGTTGAGGACAGAGTGTGAATCACATCTCGCACTCGAGAATGGCAGGTCTAAGGCTCAGTGCACAGTGAGAGCTTGGGAAACGTCTGCTGTTACGGGACTCACTGCTGGCCTTTGGCTTGGTCATTTGACCAGTGTCTCTCTGTCCCACCAGCCTGTGGACTCCACGTGGGCAGGACAGCAGGGGTTTCCTGTTCATCCCGGCCCTGAGCACCCTGGAGAGACAGGCAGTGCGTGTTTTTAAGGAACATGAAAGAGACTGAATTAGATGAACGCAGGCCTGTCTCTGTGTTCAGGGGGCCGGCGTGATGGTGGAGGAGCGGTGGTCTTTATCCTCTTAGCTGTTGCCATGTAAACGGGCTCCCATAAAGTCTCAGACCCACTTGCCCATGGCCTGCAACCTCTGGCTGTTCTTGCGTAAGGAACAGGAAGATGTGACTTCAGCATGACCCAGACTGCAGACGTATATATTGGTCATGTCTGAGGTAGTGAAAGGTACGCTCAGATGTGCTCCCCAGGCCCCACCTGCAGAAAGCCCCCTGCCACAGCTTCCAGCTGTAGCCCTTCTGGGCCTGCTCCACTGCAGAGAGCTGCCTCGCCACAGGTGGCCCAACATGGGACAGAGGTGGTGGCCATCCCAGCCCCCGAACCCGCTCCTGCTTCTCACCCCTGCTGATCCCAGGTGTTGACCCCTAGGGCACTCCTACCACACATCCTGCACACTGAACTCTGCTTCCTGGAGACCCCAAACTGCAGCATGGGGTGTGCCTCCATTCCAGGAGGAGGCAAAGAGGCTTCCCTCCTAAATCAGAAAGTTCTGCAGCTTCTAGGTAGGCATGAACACGTGTCCTTGATGGTGAGGACAAGGCCCAGCCTTCTTGTGCCACTTACAATGCAGAATGGCCAGCTGAACTCTCAGAAGCTCAGCTAGCACCCCAAGTTTTCTTCCTGTCTATGAAAAAGGGTCCCCCCCAGGGTGCCTCTTGTCACTGGTGGCCCTAGGTGGCAACATCCCTCCCCCTGGACTTCCACCTGGTAGAATGATGCCGACATGTCACCATACTCATGACTGCAGAGGTGAGGGGACAGGGAAGAAAATTCTAGGTCTTCTGTGAGGAGTGACATAGACAGGGCACTCCATCTGCAGAGATGGAGTCCTAAGGAGGAGGAAACTCTGTTTTCACGTCACACTTTGCCCAGCTGTCCCTGCCCAAGTCCTTGTCAGCCTCTACTGGTCCCAAGACCATGGGCCTACATGCTCATCAGGCAATAGGCAACCTGTCTTCTCTGTTTGCAAACATATCTGACCCCATGTCCATCCCACCTCGCCCCAACGTTGGCCAAGCCGCCATCTTGCCTGGTTTAGACCGCTGGTCTTCATGCTTCTGATTTCCGCTTCCTGTGGTCCCCCGAAGCCGCAGAGTGATCTTTCAACAAGTCAATCAGATGAGTCACTCCTCTACTTAAAACCCTCCGAGGGCTTCTAGAGGCATTAGACTAACATCCAAACTCCTATGAGAGCCCACGATGCCCCTGCCTGTGCAGCTCTTCCCTATCACCTCACCCACTCTCACCCCCTCACTGTGCCCCAGCCTTCCTGTGTTCCATGATCCCACTAACACCATTCCCACCTCTGGGTCTATGTATACGCTGTTCCCTGTGCCCGGGATACCTTTCCCAAAGCTCTCCTTGCTGGGTTTTTCTCATGCATCAGGTCTTAGCTCAAATGTCTCCTCTTAGATTCCTCAAAAGGAGAATGGCCATTTGATCCAGCAATCCCACTACTGTCTATCTACCCAGAGGAAAAGAAGTCATTATACGAAAAAGATACTTGCACCCGCATGCTCATGGCAGGACAATTCACAATTGCAAAAACGTAGAACCTGCCCAAATGCCCATCAGTCACAACGAGTGAATAAAGAAATTGTGATGTGTGTGTGTGTGTGTGTGTGTGTGTGTGTGTGTGTGATGGAATATTACTCAGCCACAAAAAGGAATGAGTTAATGGCATTTGCAGTAACCTGGATGAGACTGGAGACTATTATTCTCAGTGAAGCAACTCAGAAATGGAAAACCAAACATTGTATGTTCTCACTCATAAGTGGAAGCTGGCTGGGTGCTGCGGCTCACGCCTGTAATTCCAACACCTTGGAAGGCCAAGGCAGGTGGATCATGTGGTCAGGAGTTCAAGACCAGCCTGGCCAACATGGTGAAACCCTGTCTCTACTAAAAATATAAAAAAAATTTAGCTGGGCATGGTGGCGCCTGCCTGTAATTCCAGCTCCTTGGGAGGCTAAGGCAGGCGAATTGCTTGAACAGGGACCCGGGAGGCGGAGGTTGCAGTGAGCCGAGATTATGCCACTGCATTCCAGCCTGGGCTACAGAGGGAGGCTCTGTCTCAAAAAAACAATAACAATAAAAATAAAAATAAGTGGGAGCTAAGCTATAAGGATGCAAAGGTATAAGAATGACACCGTGGCGTTTGGCGACCCAGGGGAAAAGGATCGGAGGGGGTGAGGGATAAAAGACTATAGATTTGTTTCGTGTATACTGCTCTGGTGATGGGATCATTCAAAATCTCACAAATCACCACTAAAAAACTTAACGTAACCAAATATCACCTGTTCCCCAAAAACCTACAAAAATAAAAAGAAATAAAATGTCTCCTCTCCAGAGAGGCCTCCCTCTGGCATGGTGGCTCACGCCTGTAATCCTAGCACTTTGGGAGGCTGAGGCAGGCAGACTGCCTGAGCAGAGGGGACCAGCCGGGCCAACAAGGTGAAACCCCGTCTCTAATAAAATACAAAAACAAATCAGCTGGGCGTAGTGGCAGGCGCCTGCAATCCCAGCTACTCAGGAGACTGAGGCACAAGAATTGCTTGAACCCAGGAGACAGAAGTTGCAGTGAGCCGAGATTGTGCCACTGCACGCCAGCCTGGGTGACAAAGCGAAACTCTGTCTCAGAAAAGAGAGAGAGAGAGAGAGAGAGAGAGAGAGAGAGAGAGAGAGAGAGAGAGAGAAAGGCCTTCCTGAACCACCTTATCTGAAGTGACGCACCCAAGATCCACTTACTGTCTATCATATCACTCACTTACTCTCTCAGAAGTTCTCATAACTGGCTGGGTGAGGTGGCTCACGCCTGTAATCCCAGCACTTTGGGAGGCCGAGGTGGAAGGACTGCTTGAGCCCAGGAGTTTGAAATCAGCCTGGACAACACAGTAGACCTCATCTCTACAAAACATTTAAAAGATTTTTAAAAAGAGTTCTTATAACTGGGCTGGGCGCAGTGGCTGACACCTGTAATCCCAGCACTTTGGGAGGCTAAGGCAGGTGGATCACAAGGTCAGGAGTTCGAGACCAGCCTGGCTAACATAGTGAAACCCCATCTCTACTAAAAATACAAAAAATTAGCCAGGTGTGGTGGTGGGTGCCTGTAATCCCAGCTACTCAGGAGGCTGAGGCGGGAAAATCTCCTGAACCCAAGACACGGAGGTTGCAGTGAGCAGAGATTGCACCACTGCACTCCAGCCTGGGTGACAGTGCAAGACTTCTCCTAAAGAAAAAAACAAGAGTTCTTTTTTTTTTCTTTTTCTTTTTTTTTTTTTTTAAAGATGGGGTCTCCCCGTGATGGCCAGGCTAGTCTTGAACTCCTGACCTCAGGTTGATCCACCCACCTCAGCCTCCCAAAGTGCTAGGATTACAGGCGTGAGCCACCACGCCCGGCTAACAAGAGTTCTTATAACTAAGGGAAGCATTTTATCTTTTGAATATGTTGTCTTCCTTCCTTATGATCTGACCCTTCTCCCACCTCAGGACAGGTTTCTCCTGTCTTGGTTCCCTCTGTCACCGCTGGGGAACAGCCCTCAGCATGGGACAGGAGTTCTGTGACTGTTTCCTGGATAAATAAATGGAGATGAAAGGTGTCCAGCCTTGGCTAGGACGAGCAGGGCGGGAGGAGCCTGTGGTCCGCACTTGCAAGGGAGCTCTGCAGATGAAGGCGGACGAGGGGCTTCTGTTGTCTTCTGTTTCGCATTCACACCATATGGCTCGTTGCACACTGGGCTGAATTGCAGATGCTCTAACTTGGAGCTTTCTTGCTTTTGTGTGTTAATGACATAAAGATAGAACATAGCTCACCACACATTTTGTGTTTGCTAACTATCTATATGTATATAAAACAGACTCCAGTGTTACTAGCCAACCCATTTGTGAAGTGGAAGGAAAACAGAGCAATTAGAGAGGAGAGAGAGAGAGAGAGAGAGAGAGAGAGAGAGAGAGAGGGAGAGACAGAGTGAATGCAAGGCGAATGCTAGCTCAGAATGGGGCCAGATCCCGGGGCCTCTGCTGTGACTGCTTCCTGGGGTGTATCTCTGCCCAGGAGGTCATGGGGCAGGGTAGGTAGTGGGGGAGATGGCCTCTGTGCTTCCCCCAATCTCAGGCTCTGCCCAAACGCCCCTGACAGCACCCACTTCCTCCAGGTCTTCCCCAGGAAAGGCTCTCCCCTGTCACCCCACCTCGGACACCGCCTGCTCCCCCTTTCCGGCCCTCCTGCACACATCTTTCACTCAAACTCGGGAAATACAGAGCACCTCCCACGGGCCTCTGTGCAGCTTCCTTCTGCCAGGAAAAGGGCCCCCGACAAGTAAACAAACGTCCAATTACAAAATGTCTCAGGTGCTGTGGAGAATAAAAATATGGAGCTTAATTAAAAGGAGGAAGCATTTATTCCAGCATGTGAGCTGTATTTCAAGGCAACCAAATAGCCCTGATTGATATGGAAAATTTCTTTCCGGAGGACTCCAGTGAATCAACAGGGGTATACCAAGGAGGGACGGATAAGGAGGGGCACTTTGCCCCCATATTTCATTGCTGACGTAGTTTAGAGTCTCAAGGACATGGTAATGATAAAAAGCAAAAGACTTGGCTGGATGCAGTGGCTCACGCCTGCAATCCCAGCACTTTGGGAGGCCAAGGTGGGAGGACTGCTTGAGCCCAAGAGTTCGAGACCAGCCTGGGGTGGCTAGGCACGGTGGCTCATGCCTGTAATCCTGGCACTTCGGTAGGCTGAGGTGGGTGGATCACTTGAGGTGAGGAGTTTGAGGCAAGCCTGGCCAACATGGTGAAACCCTATCTCTACTAAAATACAAAAAATTAGCGATGGGTAGGGGTGCGCGCCTGTAACCCCAGGTACTCAGAAGGCTAAGGCAGGAGAATGACTTGAACCTCGGAAGCTGAGGCTGCAGTGAGCTGAGAGCAGGCCATTGCACTCCAGCCTGGGCGACAGAGTGAGACTCCGGCAAAAAAAAAAAGACAAGCTTCTTGGGGGTTACATGATGAGACCCTGTTCCTTTTCTTTTTCTTTTCTTTCTTTTTTTTTTTTTTTAAAGAAAAAGAACAAATAACTTTTAGTCCACTTTAGGATCAATTTTTTTTTTGAGACAAAGTCTCACTCTGTCACCCAGGCTGGAGTGCAGTGGTTTCATCTCAGCTCACTGCAACCTCCACCTCCCAGGTTCAAGCGATTCTCCCGCCTCAGCCTCCCAAGTAGCTTGGATTACAGGCCCCTGCTACCATGCTCTGCTAATTTTTGTATTTTTAGTAGAGACGGGGTTTCACCATGCTGACCAGGCTGGTCTTGAACCCCTGCTGACCTTGTGATACACCGCCTTGGCCTCCCCAAGTGTTGGGATTACAAGTATGAGCCACCACACCCGGCCACGATTGTTTTTAAGTTCTCTACAGACTATGAATTCCTAACCCCATTGCTGCATCGGGGTAGGCTGCTTCCAAACCCCATTCCTCCCCGGGTGTGCCTCTAGTTTGGAAGGAGTGAAGGAAATAGAAAAGGCACCCATTTTGCAAACCCTAATCAAATGGCTGATTTGGAAAACATTATTGATGCATGAAGCTGTTGGGTCAGGGGCTGATGGGGAACTTGACCATGGAACAACAAGGCTGTCGCCCACCCCCTGAGCCCACCGGCCAATCAGCATCATGCGAGTCGGACAGCCAGACACCATGGGTCCTGGAGGCGAGGACGGGTGAACACACAGCATCACCTCTAGACGTGAGTCTAACTGGGCTTCTAGAGCGTTCTTCCATCTCCAAGGAATACAGGGAAGAGAGGAACGAGTTAAACAACTCCATAAAAAAGCCAGCAGACAAATCCAGGATATGCAATCATTCCACAGGAGACTGACCCAGGAGGTTTCTGCAACAAACATGGAAAAGAGGGGGCTGCGTTAGGGTAAAGAAGAGGAAAAGATACAATAAGCAGATGTGATGTGTGGATCCAGTTGGGCTTGTGATTCAGGCCAACAATTAAAAGATATATTTGGGACAACTGGGAAAATTGTTTCATATTCCAGCTAACTTTTAGTAGAGAAGGAGTTTCACCATGTAAGCCAGGCTGATCTTGAACTCCTGACCTCAAGTGATCTGCCTGCCTCAGTCTCCCAAAATGCTGGGATTACAGGTGTGAGCCTGTATGAATAGATGTGACTATGAAATGATACCAAGAATTAGTGTTCATTGGCCGGACACAGTGGCTCACGCCTGTAATCCCAGCACTTTGGGAGGCCAACGCGGGTGGATCACCTGAAGTCAGGAGCTCAAGACCAGCCTGGCCAACATGATAAAACTCTGCCTCTACTAAAAATACAAAAAAAAAGGAACTAGCTGGGTGTGGTGGTGGGTGCCTGTAAGCCCAGCTACTCAGGAGGCTGAGGCAGGAAAATCACTTGAACTTAAGAGGCAGAAGTTGCAGTGAGCCAAGATCACGCCATTGTACTCCAGCCTGGATGACAAGAGTAAAACTCAGTCTCAAAAAAGAACAAAAAAGAAAAGAAAAAAGAATTAGTGTTCATTTTGTTAGGTGTGTTACTGGTGTGGTTATATAAGAAAACATTCATCCTTTTTCAGAATGCATACTCAAATGTGTCACAGTGAAATGACATCATGTTTGGAATCCGTCTCACAATACTTCAGCCAAGAGAGAAAGCCCTGGCTCAAAGAAGCAGATCTGAGTGAATTTTAATTATGCAATCTGTAGGATGAATCAATGAGGGCTCATTATACTACCATCTCTCTACTTGCATGTGTAAGTTTGAAAATTTTTATAATGAAAACAGAAGCAAAAGAAGATGCTGAGAGGAAACTGGTGAGAGGTGAAACATCAAATAACAGCACTGAGCTGGAGACCACCGAATTTAGAGATCGTGACCAGGAAAGGCCTCCGCCAGGGGGGGACAATGATGCAAAGGAGGCTTCACTGGGAAAGCTGGGGAAGAGCTGGCGGGGAGTGGGGGGCGGAGGAACAGGTGCAAAAGCATCAAAGAAGCAAAAGGCATGGAGTGTCAGAGAAAAGGGAGTGAGCAGGAACGGAGGGGCCTTGGGGAAGGGGGCCCAGGAGGAGACGGCCCCAGCACAAGCCCAGCCAGACAGGGCCTCGTGCTCCCTACAGATGTGATGTAATTCCGAAATCAGTGGGACGCTGTCAGAGGGCTTTAAGAAGGGGCAGATATAATGGGATGTGCTTCTCCTTTTTTTTTTTTTTTTTTTCTGAGATGGAATTTCACTCTTGTTGCCCAGGCTGGAGTGCAATGGTGCAATCTCAGCTCACTGCAACCTCCGACTCCTGGGTTCAAGGGATTCTCCTGCCTTAGCTTCCCAAGTAGCTGGGATTACTGGTGTGCCCCACCACACCGGGCTAATTTTGTATTTTTAGTAGAGACGGGGCTCTACATTGTTGGCCAGGCTGGTCTCGAACACTCCTGATCTCAGGTGATCTTCCAGCTTTGGCCTCCCAAAGTGCTGGGATTACAGGCGTGAGCCACTGTGCCTGGCCGACCTCTAAGAGATGATTCTAGCTATTCTGTGACAAAGGCATTTTGGTGGGGAAGAGGCAGCGAAGACGGAGAGCCAGGTCAGGAGACAGTGCAGCTGTCCAGCCCGCAGACGGTGGCTTGGTCTAGGATGGTGGCATTGGAGAGAAGTAAACAGATTGGAAACATTTGGGGGGGCAGAGAGTTATTGGGGCTGGCAGGTGCATGCCATGTAGAGTGGGGAGGAAAGGGCAATTCAAGGCTAAGTGCCAGGCGGGGGGCTTCGAGCAGCCGATTAAATGGTGGTACCATTTTTCTGGGATGTGGGAGATGAAGGTGGGGACAGGGTGGGGAAATTCAGAGCTCACCTTTGGACTTCCTACATTAATTAGTGATGCTTGGGAGACAGGCAAGTGAGTGGAGCTGTCAGGTGGGCGGGGAAGAGGTGTGGGAGAGAAACAGCAGGGCCTCCTGGGGAGGGAGCCTATGGAGCTCACAGCTCCCGGGGACATTCTGAAGATTCCCATCATTTGCACAGAGGAGGAGGAATCAAGGCTTGGAGGAGGAACAGCCAGGGAGGAGGGAAGGAAACCAGGAGAGTGTGTGTCTCGTAAACCCAGAGGAGAGGTGTTCTCAAGAAAAAGGGACTGGCTGGGCGTGGTAGCTCCCGCCCATAACTCTAACACCTTGGGAGACTGAGGTGGGAGGATTGCTTGAAGCCAAGAGTTCGAGACCAGCCTGGGCAACATAGTGAGACCCTGTCTCTATATAAAAAAAAAAAATTGAAAAGTAGCCAGGCGTGGAGGCACACAACTGTAGTAGCAGCTTCCTGGGAGGCTGAGGTGGGAAAATCACTTGAGCCTACAAGTTCAAGGCTGCAGTGAGCCATGATCACATCACTGCACTCCAGCTTGGATGACAGAGTGAGACCCTATCTCAAAAAAAGAAAAGGAAGGGAGTAATTTGCCAGACCCAACACTCCTGAGAGGGCTGTGAAATCAAGCCTTCTGTGTGCCCTTCAAAGTTGGAGAAATGGGGGACACTGTTGAGTACCTTTGTCCATTTGGGCTGCTATTAAAAGATCCCATAGACTGGGTGGCTTATAGACAGCAGAAATTTATTTCTCACTGTTCTGGAGGCTCAGAAGTTCAAGGTCAAGGCACCAGCAGATTCAATGTCTGGTGAAGGCCCCCTTCCTGGTTCATAGAAAGTGGTCTTGTTGCCAGGTGCAGTGGCTCACGCCTGTAATCCCAGCACTTTGGGAGGCTGAGGGGGGCGGATCACAAGATCCAGAGATCGAGACCATTCTGGCCAACATGATGAAACCCATTCTCTACTAAAAATACAAAAATTAGCTGGGCTTGGTGGTGCGTGCCTGTAGTCCCAGCTACTTGGGAGGCTGAGGCAGGAGAATTGCTTGAATCCGGGAGGTGGAAGTTGCAGTGAGCCAAGACTGCGCCATTGAACTCCAGCCTGGTGAGAGAGCGAGACTCCGTCTCAAAAGAAAAAAAAGAAAGTGGTCTCGTCACTGTATCCTCACATGGTGGAAGAAACGAGGGAGCTCTTTTGGACTCTTTTTTTTTTTTTTTTTTTAGAGATAGGGTTTCAACATATTGGTCAGGCTGGTCTCAAACTCCTGACGCCAGGTGGTCCACCCACCTCGGCCTCCCAAAGTGCTGGGATTACAGGCGTGAGCCACCAAGCCCGGCCCTCTTTTGGACTCTTGATCTTTTTTTTTTTTTTTGAGATGGCGTCTTACTCTGTCTCCCAGGCTGGAGTGCAATGGCCTAATCTCAGCTCACTGCAATCTCCGCTTCCCAGGTTCAAGCAATTCTCCTGCCTCAGCCTCCCGAGTAGCTGGGATTACAGGTGTGTGCCACCATGTCCAGCTGATTTTTTTCGCATTTTTAGTAGAGACAGGGTTTCACCATGTTGCCCAGGCTGGTCTCAGACTCCTGACCTCAAGTGATCTGCCCGCCTCAGCCTCCCCAAGTGCTTGGGACTACAGGCATGAGCCACCGAGCCTGGCCTTGGCCCTCTTTTATAAAGGCACTAATTTCCTCCCACAGGCCCCACCTCCTAACACCATTTCTTTGGGGGTCAGGATTTCAAATGTACAGATGTGGTGGATGCCACAAACATTGAGACCACAGCAGTGACCTTGACAGAGACAGTTTCGGTGACTTCGCTCTCTGCTCCTCTCTCCTCTCCCGGAGTTGCTCAGGGGCCCCTGCACTGGGTGGTTTTCTCCCTGCGTTTCTCTTGCTGTTCTGTGATGGGCAAGGGGCTCTTTTTTTCCTCCACTGCGATAAGTATCTTGAGGGCAGGATACCCAGTTCAGACTCCAAGCCCTAGAACAGAGCTCATCCCTGCAGCCTTTCCCATGCACTTAAAGAGCACTGGCTGTGTGCACGGCACCTTGTGGGCCCAGTATGATGGCTCCATAACTCATGTCCCTGTCATCCACCAGCATGAAGACAGGGAACTTCATTAGCTGTCTCCAAACACAGGAAATTCGCTCCTCGATCACCCACCGCCCCACCAAAAATTAATCAGGGTCAACTAACGAAGGGACTCCTTGTGGGAGCCAAGGAATAGACCCTGAAAATATAGAAAATATAGCCATCTTCTCCCTAAAGGCCAAGCACACAGAACCCACCATGGGCCTCACGTCAGCCTCACATTCACCCTCTTCATTAGCCTCTTGGCCAGAGGAGAAGTGACTTACCCAGGGTCACATGGGGAGCCCTGGAATTGGGTTCCATGTACCCCAGGGCACCTCCCTTCAGCAGAGGGGATGGCCCCGTGGGAACCCGCCAGCCACTCCAAGGACTCCCTTGCAGGATGCTCTCCTGAATGAGCCGCATATCAGGGGCTGCCCATTCTTTGACTCCCCAATACCACTGCCCATAATTTATCTTTCCCTTATACTGACACAGTATTTTTATATTTTAATATTTTTTTAGAGACGGGGTCTTGCCCTGTGGCCCAAGCTGGAGTGCAGTGGTGCAGTTACAGCTCACCGCAGCCTCGAACTCATGGGCTCAGGCAGCTCTCCTGCCTGAACCTCTTGAGTAGCTCGGATTGTAGGCACTCACCACCAAGTCCAGCTAGTTTTATTATTATTATTTTTTAATTATTTTATTACTTTTGTAGAGAGGGGGTCTTGCTATGTTGCCCAGGCTGGTCTCGAACTCCTGGGCTCAAGTGATCCTCCCATCTTGGCCTCCCAAAGTGCTGAGTCACTATGCTCGGCTTGGACATGGTTTTATATATTAATTTGAAATAACATCGCACACTGAGTTGTTTCTTTTTTAATCCTCTTTCAAATGATCCATTTAATCAAAGAGGAAGTCTCAGTTTGAAGCTGAGAAGCTTTAACACCCTTCTAATGTCTGCGTATCTCCTTTTGAAAAAAATTGTGGGACCAGGCGCGGAGGCTCACGCCTATAATCCTAGCACTTGGGAAAGCCGAGGCGGGTGGATCGCTTGAGCTCAGCAGTTCCAGATCAGCCTGGGAAACACAGTGAGACCCTGTCTCTCCCCAAAATACAAATATTAGCCGGGTGTGGTGGTTCGCCTGTGGTCCCAGCCACTTGATGGGAGGATTGCTGGAGGTGGGAGGATGGCTGGAGCCTGGGAAGTCGAGGCTGAGGTGAGCTGTGATCATGCCCCTGCACTCTAGCCTGGGTGATGGAGCGAGACCCTGTCTCAGAAAAATAAAATAAATTGTGGTAAAATATACCTAACATAAAATTGGCCATTTTAACCATTTTTAGGTGTACAGTGCAGTGACATCATGTACATTCATAGCGTGCAGCCCTCCTACCATCCATCCGGAGAACTCTTTCATCTTGCAAAACTGAAACTCTAGCATTAAACGAAAACTCCCCATGTCCCTCCTCCAGTCCCTGGCAACCACCATTTAACTTTCTGTCTCTGTTAATTTGAATGCTCTGGGGACCTCCCATAAACGGAATCACACAGTCACCTCCTCCTCTGCACAGAAGGAGATCAGGGCCTCAGGCTCATGCCTTGAGCAGGCAGCAGCCTCGGCCTCCCGTGGCTGTCCTGAGTTATAAAACATTTTCACACTTCCCTTCTCTTTGTGGGTGGAGAGGCTGCTTTTCTATGTATGATAGCGGATTGAAATCTACTTTTTAAACAAGTGGATCTAGGTGGGAAATAGAATTCATAGTGAAAGGCTGAAGGTGGAGAGGCTCTCAGAGCAGAGGAGAAGAGAGGGGAAGAACTGGGAGGTGGAGAAACCCTGGCCTTGAGAGTGGAGCCTCCTTTGTATCCAGAATACCAGCGAAGGAATGCGCCCTGACTCCGTGCACCCGGCCTCCTTGGCTTCCTATCGCCTTTCGTAGCTCTCACCTTTGCCCCCCATCCATTCATCCATGCACTTATTTATTCAGCAAACCTGGCTGTCCAGAGCCTGCAGCCAACCCTGGGGAATACTCTGGCCCCTGGACCTGGGACGCTCTCAGTCTAACTCCTCAGCAAAGCCTTCTTCTGTTTGTTTAATCCTAATCCTAACCTCATGTAGGATGCAGGCTCTGAGTCAGCTCTGAATTCCTATGTGAGGTCCCAAGGTCAGACAACAACCTTGGCCAGGTTGATATTTAAGGGAGTAAAGACATAGGGTGAGCTGGCTCCAACCAGAGAGGACAACCGCCTGCTGTGGCTCTGCACATGTGTGGGCTCAACAGTGCCAAATCATACCATTGTCCCCTGAGCCAGAAGCTCTCCCATATCCAGAGATTTACAGCTTTGCTAGCATACTGGGTTGGGCAGTGGTGTTCCAGTTGAGTCCTGCTCGCTTAGCACTCAGCTTGCTCACAGAATGTGTGAGTTGTTCCTGGGAGCTCCTGGAGGACAGGGCCATGCCAGTCCACCCTAGCCCACTAGAGCTTGCCCTACTGGCACACAGGGGCTTCCAAAGCCACCAGGCTGAGTCATCAGTGGATTCCCATATGACTGATGTAAGCGTGTGGCCGAGGGATGATGCCTGGGAAGTCAGGCTTCCTGGGGAATTGAGACAAAGACTCTAATATCCACTCCCATGTGCAGGCCTGGCGTCTATACAACCAGTGTGAGGCTCACTGGTGGGCACAAATGGGCCTGCCCAGGGCTAGACAAACTTAGACAGTTCATCACCCTTTGACACCCATGAGTATCTTGGTTGCAAGTTAGGAGAAGTGCAACCCCAACTGGCTACAGAAAAACTTGAAAATAGTGAATGGGCTCCTGTTTTCAGGAAGCTTCTAGTAATCCAGTCTTGGGCTTGATTGGATCCAGAATCTCAAGGGATCAGAAGTCTGCCTCCCAGAACCTCTGGCTCTGCTTTCCAGGAAGGACTTCCCTCTACGAAAGGTCAACTTATGTGGCAAGATGGCCTCATGGCTGCAGGCCCACTTCTGATCCGCTTAGCAACTCCTGAGGCTCCTCACTGGCCCAGCCTGGGTCACTCCTGACCAATTGCATGGCCAGGAATGGGGAACTCTGATTGGCCAAGGCCCCCTCCCCCATTAAAGTGCAGAGAGGGTGGTGCTTGGAGGAAAATGCTGGACCCTGACCGGAAGGGAGAGGCCAGGGCCTTTGCTCTCCCAGCCCGTGCTCTGTCTTGCAGCTGTGCCTGTCTTCAGAAATCCCAAAATGAGATTTAAATGCAAGCTGAGGATATGGCGGTCAGACACTAAACAGAGCACTCTTGTGTCTTAGCTAGTGCTGTGAGGGGAGCTTCCTGCTGCATATCTGCCCAGCCACCCCCACCTCCCCAACCTCATCACACGCTCCCACTCTTTCAAGCATCTTCAAATTAGTCACTGCTCTTTTTTTTTTTTTTTTTCTTTTTGAGTGACAGGGTCTTGCTGTGTCGCCTGGGCTGGAGTGCAGTGGTGAGATCACAGCTCACTGCAGCCTTGACCTCCTGGGCTCAAGAGATCCTTTTGCCTCAGCCTCCAGAGTAGCCGGGACTACAGGCACACACCACCATTTTATTTATTTATTTGACTTATTTTTGTAGTTTTTTTTGTGGAGCTGAGGGTCTTGCTCTGTAGCCCAGGCTGGTCTCAAACTCCTGGGCTCAAGCAATCCTCCCACTTTGGCCTCCCAGAGTGCTAGGATTGCAGGTTTGAGCCACTGTCTCTGCTCCTTGCAACCTTGAACTTTGCACAGAATCCAAAAATGTCAGCTGCCATCATGATCCTATCAGACACTAAGTGGAGAGGCCCATTTTAATTTTCCCTGGAATGTTTCACTGGTCACAGCCTCTATACGAAGAAGCGATGGCTCAGCTTGCTCCCCAGTGTAAGAGGAGGTTAGGCCGGGCCAGAAGCACCCATTGATTTTCAGTCTTCTCACCTTGGTGTCTTTACACAGCAGTGTTCGCGGGTTCTGAGCGGGAACCAAGCCTTGGGGAGCACGGGTTGGGCCCTTGCCTGGCTGGCCTGGAGGGCCTGTGCAGGCAGATTGCCCCGCCCAGGGAGCCAAGCCTCTGGGGCTTTCCCACGCTCCGGTTCCCTGGCGCTGGGCCGCAGTCACTCTGAGGTTGACAGCCTGGTCCTGTTCATCCTCCCCGGCCCCCACCTCACAGCTCACACTGGCACAGGGTGGCCCCTCCTCTTCTAGTATTTCCATGTGTAGCCTCACAAGATGCTGGCTCCTCCAGGCAGCCACAGATGTCCAGCTTGGCCCCACAGCAAAGCCTTAGCCAGCTCCCCTGCCAGCCACAGCCCACACCTTTCCTGATCAACCTCCTTAACTTTCCGCTAAGATGCCTTTGAGGAGCTGGTAGACGTTAGGCCACAGCTGCCTGGTGAAATACACATGGGCCCATCAGTAGGCAGGCTCCCAGGTCTCTCAAGGCTGTCCAAGGACACCATGCGAAGGAATTCTATCTGGGAAGGACTTCCCCATGTCAATCCCCTGCTCTTCCTTCTCCTTAACCTTTACATCCTGGTGCCTGCCCTCCATCATCAGAGCCTGAACCATGTAGGAAGCTAAGCAAATAACCCCCAAATCTCTTTATGAGTAATAATAACAACACAAATTAAGCAGTTTGTGCCAGATATGGTTGAAAACACATGAGGGGTATTAATACATTTACCCCTCACAGCAACTCTATGACGTTGGGACAATTAGAATTATACCCATTTTACAGATGAGAAAATTAAAGCACAGAGAGGTTGGAGAACTTTCCCAAAGTCTCATAGCAAAGGGGAGGTGCTGCCCTCCCTACACAGCAGCTGGTTCACCACCTCTGATGCAATCCACAGTCTCCCCCAAGTCTGGACCAATACTCGGGAACTCTGGACCTGAGGCAGCCACAGAATGGAATGAACCCAAACACGCAAAGGTGAGCTACCCTAGAAAGGCAAACATCGGGTCGGGCACGGTGGCTCACATCTGTAATCCCAATACTTTGGGAGGCCGAGGTGGGCAGATCACCCTGAGGTTGGGAGTTTGAGACCAGCCTTGCCAACATGGTGAAACCCCGTCTCTACTAAAAATACAAAAATTAGCCAGGGATAGTGGTGGGCGCCTGTAATCCCAGGTACTTGGGAGGCTGAGGCAGGAGAATCGTTTGAATGCAGGAGGCAGAGGTTGCAGTGAGCTGAGATTGCGCCATTGTACTCCAGCCTGGGCAACAGAGTGAGACTGTGTCTCAAAAAATAATAATAATAATTGCTTTCATTTTTACTGAAGTATAAAATAGATTCAGTAAAGTGCACAAATCCTAGGTGTGAGCTTTTATTTATCAATCAATGAGCTTTAATATGTGTACACAGCCATGAAACCACCACTCAGATCAAAACATACATGTCTAGCACCCAGAAGTTTCCCCTGGTCCTCTCCTGGCCATTACTCCACCCTGGGGGTAAATACTCTTATGGTGACTGCTGTCACCATAATTTTGCCTTTTCTTAAACTTCAAATAAACGGAAACTTACAAATAAGTGTGTCTGGCTTCTTGGGCTCAACAGGATGTCTGTGAGATTTTCATGTTGTCACATGAGTCCATAGTTTATTCCTTTTATTGATTGCTGTGTAATATTCCACTGAATTTAATATAACACAATTTATGTATCCATTCTATTCTTGATGAATGTCAGCTAGGATGTGGAGCATTTGGGCTCCATCTTTGCCAGCGGGAGTATACATTGCTGTAATGATTAAGGAAAACTCTGTCTTGTCTACCATCATTATAATAACTCATTTATTGAGTGTTTACTGTGTGCAGGTATTGTATGGGAGTCAGCTACATTATCTCACTCAATCTTCACGATTACCCTCGGGAGTAGACAGTTGCCACCTGTGAAACAGGATAACCGTGGTATCAACATGAATAGGATTATTGTGAAGTTTCACTGAGATAATATGATACTTTGAAGGACTTAGCCCAACGCTGCCATTTTGGAAATACTGTTTATGATACCTGTTACTGGTGATTCTTAACGGGCACATGATGGGGTGTTCAGGTGCCTGGTGAGTCCATGCTGAGCAAGCAGCCCAGCAGCCTTGGCCTTGGAGTGCCTGGGTGTCACGAATGTGTGAGCCTCTTCCATAAGACCCTGGATCTAATGTCAAGAAAAAGGCCACTAGGGGAGGGTGAGGGGCAGGACTGAGACTTTAGCTTAAGAAGGGCCCTGGGAGCGTTCCAGAGCCTTCTTTTATGCACGTCTTCCTGAAGCTGAGCACAGCGGGTACTCTGAAGTGATGATTGTTCCCTACCTGTCTTTCTCATTAGCCGGTAAGCTCTGCAAGGGCTTGGCCAGTGCCTGTCTTTCATTCAGAAACACAATTTAAGTGTCTCCTTTGGTCCAGGCACCCAAGAACCGAGGGATACAGCAGTGAGCAAGATAGGCAAGGTGAGGAGAGAGAAGAAACAGGCTGTGTAGGGGCTGGGCTCCCAGCACTTTGGGAGGCCAGGGCGGGAGGATCGCTTGAGATCAGGGGTTTGAGACCGGCCTGAGCAACATAGCGAGATCCTACCCCTTCCCTCTTCCCCCACCCAGAAAAAATACAAGTCTTGAGGGAGGAAAGACAGAGGAGCTGTGGAAGGGAGGCCTGAGATATAAGGGCGTGGTCAGGGCCAGGTCCTGTGGAGCCTGTAGCCCAAGACAAGCGATATGGATTTGATCCTTAGGCTGATGGGAAACAATTGGAAGACGTTTTGTTTCTTTTGTGTGTGTAAACGGGGTCTCGCTCCTACCCAGGCTGGTCTCGAACACCTTAAGGGGTCGGCGATCTCGGCCTCCAAAAATCCTGGGATTACAGACGTGACCCACGGTGCCCGGCCTCAACGGGAAGGCTTTAAGCTAGAGATAGGTGCTCGGGAATCCCAGGGTCAGAAAGGTCTTCAGAGGGCCCGGAAAAGCTTGCGGGGGAGGGGCGCGTATGGTAGGGACGCATGGAAGGAACTCACGTATTAGTTGAATGAATGAATGAACGACCCAATGCACTGAAGGATGAATGGACGGGCGGCCAAGAATAGCAACCGGCCCCCAGGGCGCTCCAGACCCCGCGGCCTGAAACCTTGGTTCTAGGCCCAGGCACAGGCGTGGTGACCTTGGGGATGTCCCCGCCCCGGACTCAGGGCCCGGAACCCGGCGTACCCGGGGCGGGGAAGGCGTGCCTAGCGGGACAGCGCGCGCGGCGGAAAGGCGGGCGGTGCTCCCCGGGCAGGCCCCCCACACATCACCCCGGCTCGGTCCCCTCGGGGCCCGAACCCGCGCCGCCTGCCGTGTTTACATTCCACCCGCGCGAGCCACGCGGCTTTTTGCCGCTCCAGAGCCACTCAGCCCCGCCCCCGGCACCCGCGGCCCGCCCCTTGCCGCCGCGCGCCAGACTTCTCCCGCGTCCCGCCTGCCGCCCCGCCCCGCGTCCCGCGCCCGGCGCCCCGCGCCGCCCGGGCCTCGGCGCGCAGGCCCTGTCACTTGGCCCCGCCCCGCCTGCCGGCTCCGCCCCGTCGATCAGGCCCCGCCCCCGATCCCCCGTCCCTGCGCCTCGCTGGCCGGCGCCGCAGAGGGGCGGACCCGGGGGCGGGGAGAGGGACGGGGTGGGGCGGGCCCCGGGCCCGGCGCGGCCGCTGAGGGGCTGGGAGCTGCGGCGGGGCGGTGCGAGGGCGGGCCGGGGCCGGTTCCGCGCGCAGGGATTTTAAATGTCCCGCTCTGAGCCGGGCGCAGGAGCAGCCGGCGCGGCCGCCAGCGCGGTGTAGGGGGCAGGCGCGGATCCCGCCACCGCCGCGCGCTCGGCCCCCTCCTCCCGCCTCCGCCGCCGCCGCCGCCTGTCGGGGCTGGAGCGCGCCGCCCGCAGCGGACACGATCCTGGTGAGGCTCGCGCTGCGGGCTGAGGGCAAGGACTCCCGGGGCCCGGATCGCGCCGGGGATCTGGGTGGGGGCGGGGTGCGACCAGGTCGCGGGTCCCCAGGCGGCGGCGCGGGCCGCCCCGGGAGGGTGCTGGGAGCGCGGCGGAGAGGAGTGGAGGGGACACTGAGGCAGCCTGGGCCCCAGGAGGTGACGGACGGGGAGGGGGCGGCGGGTCCCCCGGGTCGGGGGTCGGCAGGGGTGCGGGGCGCGGGCGGGTCGCGGGTGACAGGCCACCCCACCATCGGCCATCTTCCTGGCCCGCCCGGCCGCCCGCGAGCGAGCGGGGGAGGGGTGCCGGGCCCGCGGCCTGACCCCGCGCCACCCCGCAGGCCTCAGGCCGGAGCAGCCCCACCATGCCGAGGGAGCGCAGGGAGCGGTGAGTGCCCGCGCCGCGGGGCCGGACGGGACGGGACGGGACGGGTGGCGTGGGGGAGGGGCAGCCACGGGTGCTCACCCGGCCCGGTGCCACCCGGGTCCACAGGGATGCGAAGGAGCGGGACACCATGAAGGAGGACGGCGGCGCGGAGTTCTCGGCTCGCTCCAGGAAGAGGAAGGCAAACGTGGCCGTTGTGAGTACAAAGGAGACAGGTTGGGGAGCACTCCCCCATCTCACCTGGGTCCCCGACTTGGCTCTGCCTGCGGGGGCGGGGGTCCCTTGGGCAGGAACGGTGCTCATAAACTGATCAGCTTTCTCTTCTATTCTCTCTCTGTTTTCGTCTTGTTCGATGTATTTCCTTGGGGCCGTGGGGGTGGCTTCATGTTAGTTTTTGCAGGATCCAGATGAAGAAATGTCCAAAATCGACAGGACGGCGAGGGACCAGTGTGGGAGCCAGGTAGGTTCGCCCGGGGTTGGGCCTCTGTGGAGGTCCTTCTGCTCTCTGTGGGTCACATGGGGTTTCATGTTTTCTTGTCTCCCGCTGAAGACACTCTGGTGAGAATTAGTTTCTCTAATACAGCCACAGCTCGTATGGCCCAGCACTGTGCCTGTCAGTGGGCACCAGCCTCTGCCAGTCCTGGGATTCCAGGAAGCTTGGTGTTCCTGACTGGCACCATCTGAGATTACAGATATGTGCTGATGCCCGGAACAGCCAGCATGGACATCACATTGTTCACTCCTTGCCTTCTGTCCCAGAGGAAACTGAGACTCAGGAAGAAAGTAATCCAGAGTCCTGTGCCATTCAGGGGCAAAGTTGGGCACTCAGCCTTGTCTGGAAAAGCTGGTGAATTGGGGAAGGGTTCCTGTGTGTTCATAAACAACAGTTTCCTCTCCCCCCATCTACACCTATTTTGTTTGTCATGGTGCTTAAGAACCTCCTCCCCTTCTTTAGGTCAGGTTTCAAATTTTCCTCTTTCTGGCCCTGAAAGTTCTTCTAGCCCCTCCAGCAATTACCTGCATTGATCCCCAGCTCAGCCTGACCTCAGCAAGAGTATCAGTGGACCATTCCGTTTAATGATAGGTGGTGTCTCAAGACATTTTCTTGACGGCTTTTCTTTTCTCTCCTTATGGAATTCCTGCCAAATTTCCTGCCTGCAGTGTGATCATCATTGTCATATTAGAAGTTTCTTGCAGAAGAAGTTTGTACTATCTCTTTACTTTCAGAAATGGCTGGAGACTGTAGTTATGGCAGGAGTAGGGGAAGCAGCCTATCTCTAAACTGGCTGGTCAGGCCTTCTGACTCTATCACAGATAAATGCTGAACAGAAACAGTGTTTGACCTGAGTGCAGGGATCCCAGCTAGGTTAGCAGAGGAGCAGGTCACTTAACAGAGCAGCAGCCAGGGTTGTTGGTGGGGATGCCTGAAGGGCTTCAAAGCAATGGGCCGTGTTCACGGTAGCCATTTTACTGCACGTTAAGGCCCCCCAAAATAAGCATTTCTGAGGAGGGTCCACTCAATGTCAAAGGAAGAGTTGCTGATTTCAAAGAAGTCTTCCTTCAAAGAAGTCATTTCAGAAAAGGAAATGAGATGGCATATCCCAAGTTTTCTTTTTCTCCCCTTAAAAAAAAAAGGATGTTCAAATCAAGCAAGTTGATTTTGTAGGTATTATAAAATGAATCCTGACTTTGTGAAATTTAGGATTGTTTATTTTCCCAGCTGTGTTTTGAATAGAAAAGAAACTTCCAACCGAAGGTGAAGCAGGGCCATCCCGGTTGCATTCTTGGAGTTTTAGAAGCGTGTCTGTTCTCAAGGATAGCCTAGGCAGTGATGAGGGTGCCTGGGACGGACTGTGGCTCCGCCCCCGGCCACAGAGCATGAATTGCTGTGCTGCTGGAATGGCCATATCATTTCCCACTAGAAGGCATTTTCGTGGTTATCCAGAGATTAATGGCAACAGATTTCTGTACATTTTTGTAGAGTAGATAGCTTAAACATTAGCTGTCTATTTATGGAGCAGTATCTTTGTTATTTCTCTGTGAAGATTCATGAAACTAGAACTCTGGGGTACAACAGAACATTTTCTCCGTTCACATACAGAACTTTTCTCTGGAGTTATCATAGATCCCCCCAGTATGACAATCCTGAGCTACTTGGAGCCACAGTGCTAAACTTGTGAAAATGCTTCATCAAGACCACATGGAACCATTTTGATTTTCATTTTAGGCTGTTCTTAATGGAAAGAATACCCTTTTATCTGAGATCTGTTTAACACGTCCATTTGGTTGTTATTTTTTTGCATGAGACCCTATCTTTCTATTGAAGTGGAATCCTGGACTGTTACTTTTCAGAAAATAATCCTCATAAGGAAATAAAGTGGTATGAGGAGTCAGAGTGGTTAGGAATCCTATTGGTCTCGTGCTGTTATCTCATTCCTTCCTAAATAAAGTCAGACGGGTCTTGCTTTGAAACTTGGTGTATGCTCAAGTTAAGGACATAGACTTATTCTCCCTCATCTGCTGGTCCCTAAAAAGGCCAACTTTGGAAACCATTCGTCTGCTGGTGGTTCACCTAGTTTGTTTGGGAACTGTTGCTGGACTTGTTTCTGTCCAAAGGCTTGCTCTGAGATGTGTCAGCCATCTGGCCGTAGAGGGTGGCACCCAGCTTTATGCCTTCGAGACTAGAATTCTTCCTGAATGAAGAACAACTTAACAGCGGTTGTAATGTGACCCTTTTTGAGTCAAGGAAATGCCACCCGCACATGGTACTAGAACTGAAAGGAAGCAGCCTTGCTCGCACAGCTGCTGGCAGGAGCAGTCATGGATAATTTGCATGCCCAATTCTTTGTACATTGGGTGGGGAAGAGCTTGATCTGGCTTTGCTCTTCTCACTGAAAGTGCTTGGGCTTCCTCTGAAGGAGGCCTGTGTGCTGTGGTCGCCACTATGTGCTGTGTCTTTGAGGCCACGTTCATTTATAGTGACCCCAGTTGTCTGTTTTGTTCTTTAGTCAATGTTAATGGTGTCTGCTTTTTTTCTTTCTTTTTTGAGACAGTCTTGTTCTGTCGCCCAGGCTGGAGTGCAGTGGCATGATCTCCGCTCACTGCAACCTCTGCCTCCTGGGTTGAAGTGATTCTCCTGCCTCAGCCTCCTGAGTAGCTGGGATTACAGGCACCCACTACCATGCCCAGCTAATTTTTGTGTTTTTAGTAGAGACGGGGTTTCACCAGGTTGGCTGGTGGTCTCTGCTTTAAAAAAAAAGTGGGGTACGGTGGCTTAGGCCTGTAATCCCAGCACTTTTCAGAAGACAAGGTGGGAGGATGGCTTGAGTCCAGGAGTTCAAAACCAGCCTGGACAACATGGCAAAACCCCATCTCTACAAAAAAAAAAATACAAAAATTAGCTGGGTGTGGTCACACATGCCTATAGTGGCAGATGCCCAGGAGGCTGAGGCAGGAGGATCGCTTGACCCCAGGAGGCAGAAGTTGCCATGAGCTGAGATCACACCACTGCACTCCAGCCTGGGCAAAAGAGGGAGACCCTGTCTCAAAAAAAAAAAAAGAAAAGAAAAGAAAATGCTGAGTCTCACACTTTCATATGGATTGTTACCTGCCTAGTATCTTCATCAAAGTTTCTATTATTTTTAGTAGAGATGGGGTTTCTCTATGTTGATCAGGCTGGTCTCGAACTCCTGACCTCAGGTGATCCACCCGCCTCGGCCTCTCAAAGTGCTGGGATTACAGGCATGAGTCACTGTGTCTGGCCTTGATTTGGTTTTAACTAGGTGGATGTTCGCTCTGTTTGTTTCGAGTTAAGGAAAACAAAAACTCCTTACTGTTTAACATTTGTCCTGCAACAAAAATAAAATGTCAGATTTGATGGGTTTTTGTTTTAAACTGAGGGGACTTTAATACATATAGCAGCCAGTTTACGTTTTTGATCTTTTATACTTATGAATATGAAGTGCTTATGTAAATTTTTTTTTTTTTAAATTTTTGAGACGAAGTCTCGCTCTGTAGCCCAGGCTGGAGTGCAGTGGTGCAATCTTGGCTCACCGCAACCTCTGCCTCCTGGGTTCAAGCAATTCTCCTGCCTCAGCCTCCCAAGTAGTGTGCACCACCACACCCGGTTAATTTTTGTAATTTTAAGTAGAGACTGGGTTTCACCATGTTGGTCAGGCTGGTCTCGAACCCCTGACCTCATGATCCTCCCACCTCAGCCTCCCAAAGTGTTATGTAAATATTTTTATTGGCAATTTCGTTTTAAGAAATTTTAGTAGACGGGTTGTACTGGTTAAAAAACAAATCTTTGAATTGTGACCATATAATCTCATAATGTATCTTTTTGGAAGCACTTTCAGAAGTCATGCCCAGTATCTTGCTGAGTTGCAAGTGAATTTGGAATGTTTCTGGGTCATGTAAGAGCTGTTTGCATCTTATGCACCTCTCCTATGTATTTTTCACTTACAGGCTTGGGATAATAATGCAGTCTGTGTGGACCCTTGCTCCCTGATCCCCACACCTGACAAAGAAGATGAGCTGGTTTACCCAAACTCAGTATGCAAGCCGCGGCATATTGCACCGTCCAGAGGTTCCCCACTGCCTGTACTGAGGTCAGTGCTGACTCTGCCAGGTGGCGTGCGGGTCTCTTAGTCCATACTCCCCCTTATCCCTCATAACGTGGACACATTCTTACCCCTTTTGTTGTGTGTTTTGTTGTAGCTGGGCAAATAGAGAGGAAGTCTGGAAAATCATGTTAAACAAGGAAAAGACATACTTAAGGGATAAGCACTTTCTTGAGCAACACCCTCTTCTGCAGCCAAAAATGCGAGCAATTCTTCTGGATTGGTTAATGGAGGTGAGCTTGAGTCTTCCTGTTCACTTCATGAAAGCACTGAGCATTTCCAGCATTTTTCTGTATTAGGACCTCTGTATGGTTTATTCCATTGACACGTGCTCCATCTCTGAAGCTGTAGGGTGTATTTACTGTGGTGGTCTTTTGGTTTTGCTTATAGTCTTAGCAAGAATTTCTAAAATCTTTTTATCTTTCAGATGTTTTAAAATTGGCATCTAATTTTTTCTGTCAAAGTTTAAATGATTATTAATTAAGGTTGTGTTTTCCAGTAAATTGTAACTATTGACATTTTAGCTTTGTTCATTGTGTTGATTCAGTTGCTTTTTTTTTTTTTTTCTTATTTTCGAGATGGGAGTCTTGTTCTGTTGTTACCCAGGCTGGAGTACAGTGGCACGATCTCAGCTCACTGCAACCTCTGCCTCCTGGGTTCAAGCTGTTCTCTGCCTCAGCCTCCTGAGTAGCTGGGATTACAGGTGCATGCCACCATGCCCAGCTAATTTTTTGTATTTTTAGTAGCAATAGGGTTTCACCATTTTAGCCGGGCTGGTCTTCAACTCCTGACCTTGGGAGCTGCTGCACCTGGCGGTAGTATTTGTCTTACCGGGATGAACTGCGGTAGCTTATAATTTCTTGATTAAGGGAAGCTTCCTAGACAACCTCGTATGACTTGAAGGGGTGAGAAGTGGGCTTTTCTTATGAAGTGGAAGGACATCCCAGGCAGATCCATTTCATGAAAACATGTAGAAGTTGAGTGTGTAACTACAGAAGTACACCTCATCCTCGGGGATATGTCCCAAGAACCACAGGAGAGGCCTGAAACCACAGATAATACTGAACTCTGGATATGCCATGTTTTCCATCCTCTGCTTTCATGTTTTCACTTAAAGGAAGCACTTCACGCCTTCTCTTCAGCATTTCCAAATAGCCAGCATCACTACTCTTGCTTGCCCTGTGGGGCCATTATCCAGTAAAATAAGGGCTGCTTGAACACCAGCACTGCTGTGCTGTGACAGTCCATCTGATAACCTTCGTGCTACTGAGTGACTAACAGACAGGTGGCCTACTCCTTGGGGATGTGCGGGCAAGGGGATGATTCACATCCTTGGCGGGTGAGGGTGGGACAGGCCAGGTCCCCTAATTTAAAACCTGTCAGTTGGGCGCAGTGGCTCATGCCTGTAATCCCAGTACTTTAGGAAGCCGAGGCAGGCAGATCACAAGGTCAAGAGATTAAGACCATCCTGGTCAACATGGTAAAACCCCGTCTCTACTAAAAATATAAAAATTAGCTGGGTGTGGTGGTGGGTGCCTGTAATTCCAGCTTCTCAGGAGGCTGAAGCAAGAGAATCGCTTGAGCCTGGGAGGTGGAGGTTGCGGTGAACCAAGATCACAGCACTGCACTCCAGCCTGGTCGACAGAATAAGACACTCTCAAAAAAAAAAAACCCAGAAACTATCCATTGTTGATTTCAAGAACTTTCTGTTTAATATTGTCCTATATTGTTCTTCGCCAAAATCATTACAAGTTGTTTTTCCCCCACTTCCTCAAGTAACTATTGTAAAACTTACTAAATATGTTTTCAGGTGTGTGAAGTCTATAAGCTTCACAGGGAGACCTTTTACTTGGCACAAGACTTCTTTGACCGGTATATGGCGACACAAGAAAATGTCGTAAAAACTCTTTTACAGCTTATTGGGATTTCATCTTTATTTATAGCAGCCAAACTTGAGGTAAATGCTTTTCAAATATTTGTTATATAATGTGTGTTATTTCTTGAGCTCCACTGAGATTGGGGAAAGAGGTTGGCGCTTTGTCCATAGCATTCATCCTAAATTTTTCTAATTTGCAACCCTGTAAAGTTAAGATACATGCAAAAAAGAAGAGGCTGGAAAGTAACCAGGAAAGAGAAAAGGAGTGAAGGTATGGAAGATCCAGGTTCAGGTAGTTACATTGAGCAAAGAAAAAAAAAAAAATTGAACTTTGAACTAAGATTAAAATTTTGGGCCCAGGGTGGTGGCTCATGCCTATAATCCCAGCACTTTGGGATGCCAAGGTGGGCAGATCGCTTGAGGCCAGGAGTTTGAGACATGGTAAAACTCCATTTGTGCTAAAAATACAAAAATTAGCCTGGTGTGGTGGTTTGTGTCTATAATCCTGGTTACTCAAGAGGATGAGGCCGGAAAATCGCTGGAGCCCAAGAGACAGAAGTTGCAGTGAGCCGAGATCCCACCACTACACTCCAGCCTGGGCAACAGAGGGAAATTCTATCTCAAAAAAAAAAAAAAAATTAACAATTTATGTATGATTATCAAAGGGTGTATGGGCCCAACTTTCAAACATGTTAAAGGTATTAAAAGAGGATATTTTGCTTCAAAAGTACCTATAATGGGTCAAAGTTCTGTCCACCTATTTAAGGGCAGGAGTGAGATTTTTTTTTAAAGCCAGTCAAATTTAGCAGTAGGGGGTTGTATACCAACTTTAATGATACTAATGTTAATAAGTTCTGATTACCCACTACCATCAGACCAGCGTCTTTTTGGTTTTTTTTGTTATTTTGTTTTTTGAGACAGAGTCTCACTCTGTCGCCAGGTGCTAGGCTGGAGTGCAGTGATGCAATTTCGGCCCACTGCAACCTCCGCCTCCCAGGTTCAAGCAATTCTCTTGCCTCAGCCTCCCAAGTAGCTGGGACTACAGGTGCACACCACCACACCCAGCTAATTTTTAAATTTCAGTGGAGACGGGGTTTTACTTTGTTGGCCAGGATGGTCTCGATCTCTTGACCTCGTGATCCACCCACCTCGGCCTCCCAAAGTGCTGGGATTACAGGCATGAGCCTCCACGCCCGGCCCATTTTTTTTTTTTTTTAAACAACGAATACATGTTGAACCATTGGAGCGGCTTCTGTGTTAATCACATCAGTGTGCCCTCTCTTTCCCTGCCAGGGTGCTGAGGAGTTATTTTGGATGCATTATACATTGAGACTGTTAGAGATGGTCTTTGGTGCTAGCGCCATCTTCCCTTCCTTTCCTTTCAGGAAATCTATCCTCCAAAGTTGCACCAGTTTGCCTATGTGACAGACGGAGCGTGTTCAGGAGATGAAATTCTTACCATGGAGTTAATGATTATGAAGGTGGGTTCCAGTTAATTTACCGGCCATTTTTAAAATGTGTACATCATATCTTTTCCACCTGACATGTGAGTGCCCCTGGGAGGCGTTCTCCAGCTGGACACTGTGGCATGGAACATGGCTGCATTTTGAACTTCTTTTCTCAATCATCGGTCTCTTTTCTCTGTTTTCTTTTAGGCCCTTAAGTGGAGTTTAAGTCCCCTGACTATTGTGTCCTGGCTGAATGTATACATGCAGGTTGCATATCTAAATGACATCCATGAAGTGCTACTGCCACAGTATCCCCAGCAAACCTTTATACAGATTGCAGAGGTAAGTGGTTCCATCACGTCCATGGGGCTACCTTCCCTGCAGCTGGAGTGAGGAACGCTAGAATGGGCGTGCAGTGGCGTCTGTCTCAGCGTTCTCTTCTTCTCCTTAGCTGTTGGATCTCTGTGTCCTGGATGTCGACTGCCTCGAATTTCCTTACGGTATACTCGCTGCTTCGGCTGTGTATCATTTCTCTTCATCTGAATTGATGCAAAAGGTTTCAGGTGAGTTGGCTTTCCCGTGCATGCACAAACAAGGTGTACCAAGCTTCCATCCGGTTGCCAGCCTCAAATCGAGCCTACAACATCTTCACCACAGGATATGAATGGTGCGACATAGAGAACTGTGCCAAGTGGATGGTTCCATTTGCCATGGTTATAAGGGAGACGGGGACCTCAAAACTGAAGCACTTCAGGGGCGTCGCTGATGAAGATGCACACAACATACAGACCCACAGAGAGAGCTTGGATTTGCTGGTCAGTGTCGCTCCTTCTTCCGGTCCTTCTTGCCCAGACAGATTCTGAAAACTGCTTAAACAGGCCGGCCAAGGTGGCTCAGCCCTGGAATCCCAGCACTTTGGGAGGCTGGATCACTTGATCCAGGTGGATCACTTGAGGCTAGGAGTTTGAGACCAGCATGGCCAAAAGGTGAAACCATGTCTCTACTAAAAATACAAGAATTAGCCGGGTATGGTGGTGGGCACCTGTAGTCCCAGCTACTTGAGAGGCTAAGGCAGGACAATCACTAGAACCTGGGAGGTGGAGGTTGCAGTGAGCTGAAATCACACCACTGTACTCTAGCCTGGGCAACAGAGCAAAATTATGTCTCAAAGAAAAAAAAACCACCTAAATAACCTATTCACTTTCCTTCAGGCAGGCTCCAAATATTCTCGAAAAACTCCAATTTTAATTCCTTGAACAAGAAAAATCCTAGCAAGTTGATGCTGTATCATATAGACCACAGAGTTTTAAATTGTTCTTTGATATACTTTTTTTCCTTCACTCACCTCCATAGAAAAAGACATAGCGGCCAGACACAGTGGCTTTTGGAGGCCAAGGCAGGCGGATCGCTTGAGCCCAGAAGTCTGAGACTAGCCTGGGAAACATAGGGAGACCCAGTTCCTAAAAATTTTAAAAACTAGCCAGGCATAATTGCACATACCTATAGTCCCAGCACTTTGGGAGGCCAAGGCAGGCAGATCACCTGAGGTCAGGAGTTCAAGACCAGCCAGGCCAAAATGTTGAAACCCCATCTCTATGAAAAATACAAAAATTAGCTGGGCGTGGTGGTAGGCGCCGGTAATCCCAGCTACTCCGGCAGTTGAGGCAGGCGAATCCCTTGAACCCAGGAGGTGGAAGTTGCAGTGAGCCGAGATTGCACCACCTTACTCCAGCCTGAGCGACACAGGAAGACTTTGTCTCAAAAAAATTTTTTAATTTTTTAAAAATTATTTTTTATTTATTTATTTTGAGATAGAGTCTCGCTCTGTCACCCAAGCTGGAGAACAATGGCACGATCTTGGCTCACCACAACCTCCGCCTCCCAGGTTCAAGCAATTCTCTTGCCTCAGCCTCCTGAATAGCTGGGATAACAGGTGGGTGGCACCATGCCTGGCCAATTTTTGTATTTTTTTAGTAGAGACAGGGGTTTCACCATGTTCGTCAGGCTGGTCTCGAACTCCTGACCTCGTGATCCTCCCGCCTCGACCTCCCAAAGTGCTAGGATTATAGGCATGAGCCACCACGCCAGGCCCAAAAAATTTAAGTTTAAAAATTAAAAAGCCTGTGTTAATGGAAGCCAAGGATATGTTCTACTTTAACATGGTCCCTTTAATTCTTACCGGCAGGACAAAGCCCGAGCCAAGAAAGCCATGTTGTCTGAACAAAACAGGGCTTCTCCTCTCCCCAGTGGGCTCCTCACCCCTCCACAGAGCAGTAAGAAGCAGAACAATGGGCCGGAAATGGCATGACACCCCAGCCTTCACCAAAGACAGTCACGTGGAAGCACCTGCCCCACGCTCTCTTCTGTCCTCTGCAGCGGAGGCGTGCGTTCGCTTTTACAGATATCTAAATGGAAGCATGTTTCTTCCACAACAGATGTATTTCTGTGGATGGCATCGGACAGGGCAAAGTATTTTTTATTGAATGCTTATAGTTTTTTTTTTAATAAGTGGGTCAAGTACACCAGCCACCTCCAGACACCAGTGCGTGCTCCCGATGCTGCTATGGAAGGTGCTACTTGACCTGAGGGACTCACGACAACAAAAGCTTGAAGCTGTGGAGGGCTGCGGTGGTGTGGCTCTCCCCGTGGGGTGCTCTGGGCTGCATTGTACCAAGTGGAGCAGGTGGTGTGGGCAAGCGTCGTGCAGAGCCCACAGCCAGCTGAGCAGGGCGCTACCCTCTCCACACTATCAGTTGACAATGTTGTACAACGCCTTTAATGAACTCTGTTTTGTAACTGCTGCTATATAGTATCCATTTTTTAATAAAGATAATACCGTCTTTGAGACAGCTGATTTTATGAGCTATGTCTGGTAACTTCTTGAGGCTCAAATCTTTTTCTTTTTTTTTCAGACAGGGGCAGAGTCCTGCTCTGTTGCCCAGACTGGAGTACAGAGACACAGTCTCGGCTCGCTGCAGCCTCTGCCTCCCCGGTTTAAGTGATTCTCATGCCTCAGCCTCCTACATAGCTGGGACTACAGGCATGCACCACCACACCCGGCTAATTTTTGTACTTTTTTGTAGAGTCAGGGTTTCCCCATGTTGGCCAGGATGGTCTCAAACTCCTGATCTCAGGTGATTGGCCCGCCTCAGCCTCCCAAAGTGCTGGGATTACAGGTGTGAGCCACCGCACCCAGCCTTGGGACTTAACTCTTGATCAAATACATTTTTAAATGTGTCTGATGGAAAGAAAACTTTGGAAGAGAGCTTCAGGTGCAGCCTTGTCTGCCCCCTGGTGCCCCCTGAGCTGGGAGTGAGGAGTCCACATGGTATTTCTCTCACCACCCCCTGCATTGGTAGCTGCTCACACCAGGTTCATTGGCCATTGATGGCAATAGTGGTGATGTCATGTCCACATTGAAGAGGACTCCTATGTATAACTTCCTCGGACTGGTTAAAGGCCATAAGGAATCTGTAATCAGTGTGATTTAAAGCTTTTTTTTTTTTTTTTGCCCGTACTTAAATCTTTTTTTTTTTAAGATGGGGTTTCACCATGATGGCCAGGCTGGTCTTGAACTCCTGACCTCAGGTGATCCACCCACCTTGGCCTCCCAAAGTGCTAGGATTACAGGCGTAAGCCACCGCGCC